>JAABLK010000470.1:0-26418 GCA_012295415.1 Phytophthora chlamydospora
TGCAACTGCAGCATGCAGTACGGTCAGCTAAACAGCTCAATCAATGTCTAATTCGTTTGTATAACAACCACGCGGTCCATTAACGTGCCAAACGAAGTAGTTGAAGTGTATTAGGATAGCCTCTTTTGTTCATAGCAGGAGAAGCTCTTTGTTTCTCAGGGACCGATTTCCCCTCGGCCACGTTTGAAGCCGCCGCGAGTCAGACGTGTTTGAAAAAAAAGAAGGTTTCCGACGGCACGAGACTCGAAGGTGAAAGCGCATTGCTGTGAAATGCCAGGATATAAAATATATGCTGCAAAAGTGTGGATCGCTATTTCACGAGTTGGAATGATGCAAAAGGTGTTTTAATACGACGATAATAGTAACATGTAGCCGTTTGGAGAAATGCTCTGGGAGATGACTCTGCTTGTCAGCCTTCGTAAATTTCTCGGAAATGGCCCTCAGACTGCAGGTAATATACGCAGAAGAATGGAGTCAATCTGCTTCTTTCGCATTTTCTGTTACGACCAAAACACTCAACATATCAACGGCTTGTTCCCTTGAATGAAGGCGCAACTTGATCACAATCACACCTGCTGCTGGGTCTGCTGTTGACTTTCACTTCCTTGTGTTGTTGCAGCAGAGCCCCCATTTTGCTTCTCGGCGCCTTCATTTTTCGTACCGCTCTCCTTCTGGTCGCTGCTACCCTCGCCCTCCTTCTGGTCAGCAGTCTCCTCGGTCTCCTTCTGGTCGCCGCTTCCCTCGGTCTCCTTCTGGTCACCGCTCTCTTCAGTCTCCTGCTTGTCACCGCTTCCTTCATTCTCCTTCTGGTCACCACTTCCTTCATTCTCCTTCTGGTCACCGCTTCCCTCGGTCTCCTTCTGGTCGCCACTTCCTTCATTCTCCTTCTGGTCACCACTTCCTTCATTCTCCTTCTGGTCACCGCTTCCCTCGGTCTCCTTCTGGTCGCCACTTCCTTCATTCTCCTTCTGGTCACCAGTCTCCTCGCTCTCTTTCTTGTCATCGCTCTCCTTTTGGTCGCCAGTGTCCTTGCTCTCCTTCTGGTCGCCGTTCTCCTCACTCTCCTTCTGGTTGCCACCCTCCTCACTCTCCTTTTGATCACCGCTCTCCTCGCTCTCCTTCTGGTCTCCGTCCTCTCCATCCTTTTTCTCGTCTTCATCAGTGTTGCCGTCGTCTTGGTTTTCATCATCTTGGGTGTTACCATCGTCTTCCCCCTCGCTCTTCTTCTCATCATCACCGCCCTCTTTCTTCTCGTCACCACCCTCTTTCTTCTCGTCACCACCCTCTTTCTTCTCGTCACCGCCACCCTCCTTCTTCTCGTCATCACCACCCTCCTGCTTCTCATCACCGCCTCCCTCCTTCTTCTCATCATCACCACCCTCCTTCTTCTCACCGTCACCGCCTTCCTTCTTCTCGTCGTCACCACCCTCCTTCGTGTCCTCTTGGCCCTCGCCGCTTCCCTCACTGTCTCCCACTTGCTTGATCTCACCCGAGCTGCTGGTATCTTCGTTCTGGGCCATGCTGCCCTGCGTCTGCTGCTCCTCAGTCGAGCCACGAAGACTTCCGGCTCCAAGCTGACGGCCGAGCTGCATTTCGTCCACGCGGCTGGCCTTCACGTCGGTCGTCAAACCCCAGGCCGCATTGGCAGGAGCAGCCATCGAGGCGACAACTGCAGCAGCTAGAGCGATGATGTGCGCGATCTTCATGGTAAGTTACCTTTGCTTGGGCTGGGTCTCGGTTGCTGTTGTTGCTCGTCTCGGCAAATTGCAGAATGAGGAACTCCACGGAGCAGCATTTCATCATCCCTGGGGCGAGAAGTGTTCAAGCACATCGCGTCATGAATCTGTACTTTTCCCGAGCTTCAATTACAGCAGATTAATTATCTCGATCCTACACACGCACATTAATTGTGTAGGACTCCTTCTCGTTACTCACTGCCTTCAAATCTATCTTACCCTAGAGTCTGAGGCTCTGACGGCTGACGAACTTATCAATGCACAGGATTCGATCATGGATGTCCTCGATGTGCACATACGCCGTCTTTCCCCCTCGTCACGATCCAAAGTTACGATCCAAAGTTGCGATGCTTTACAATCCCCCGAAGATACATTTTGGCCAACAACTTTTCACCTGTACACTCACCGAGTGCTGCGATGTAGCAAGAAGCTGGCCATGCGGCACTCGGGGTCTTCACAGTCTTTGACAGTTAGCTGGATAGTGCCCAGCACCCGTGAGTCTTGTCCTGCGACGGCAACCGAGAACGTAAAGGCGTCCACTCCACGGAAGCCTGCCTGCGGGACGTACTTAACGATACGATCCCCCACAACTCGGAGCAGCTTCAGAGCTTTGTCGCCTTCGAGCCCCACGTAGAAATACGGGTCCATCTTAATCGCAGCCAGACACTCCGCATCGCATACGAGCGACGACAAACGCCGTTGACGTTCGCTCGGGTCAATCAAGACCTGCATGCCTCCGTACTGCTCGTAGCTGAGCATGAACTCTTCCAGTTCGCGGTTGCGAGTAAAATAAGGCAGATCAATGTAGCTGTTCGGTGAATACCGACGCAGATACTTGTCCGCCTCCATGGAGTCCAGCAAGCCATTGCCATCCACGTCGACATGGTCTCGCTCGGTTTCATTCAGAGCGATGTAGAGCGTTCCGTGCCTCGGAAGCGCATGCAGTTGGGCCTGGAAGTCCATGAAGTACGAGACAGTTTCCCCTGCCTGGTTCGTGACGTGCAGCGTCCAATCTGAAATGCCTCCGGCAGTGGCATTCTTCCCCTCCTCCTTGCTTCCGTTGACAGCCTTATCTGCGATCGCCAAGATCCAAGTGCCTTCGCTCGGCATCCCACCAAACGCATACCGGAAGGGTTCCTCCGGAGACCACGTTTCGCCTCCTGGGTGATAAGCCGTTCGTACCGGAGTGCCGCCCGAGTACTGCGATAGCACGTGGTTCTGCTCCGCGAACACCTCGACTTCGGCGATGGACAAAACTCCGCGTGGCATCTCCGCCACTAGCCGTACGTACTGGGCCTTGGTTCCAAGCGGAGGCACTACGGAAATGACGCTGCGGTTCGCTTGCTGTTCGTTGACGCGGTACGAAAAAATGGCTCGGTCGTAGGCATCTGCGAAGCTCTCGACGTCCATGACGGCCGCACTGTCGAATAGCAGCACCCAGAACGGGAACATGGACTGCTCAGGGTCTCGAACTGATGTAGATGCTGTAGCTTTCGCGGCCCTTTCACTCTTGTACACGACCGGATCGCTATCATCTTCAATCCATAAAGGAGGCGCAAGTGTGACGACGCCTGTGCCACCGCATACGTTGTTCGTGCCAACAGCGAGCACCGGTGACACGGATCCTTTCGCTGCGCTATCCACCCGCGGGTTGTCGAGGAAAGTAATGCGCCAGATGAACGCTCCGTTGCGACTAAGCTCTGCATCTCGAGGCTCGCGGGTGATGAAGACGCGTGGTACGAAGTCTCCTAACGCCACGAGCTTCGCTTGCAGTGACTCATCCACCCCAACGCCTGCCGTAGTAACTCGAACGTTCTCATCTCTGGCCATCGCGACCGCGTTGTGGCTGATAGGATCCGTCGCGAAAGAGTCCTTCCCAGTTGGAGACGTGAACACCAGAGTGAAATCCCCCGTCACCGTGGACGTTCCGTCGCCTGAATCCACGCGTAAGGTGAACACGGTGGCTGGTACACTTGGCTCCGGATCGGCTATCCAGATACGAACGGTGCCAATGGTGGAGAGATCCACCAGGCGTAGCTGCCACCACGCGGATTCGTTCACCTCGTTAGCAGGCAGCGTTCGAGCCACCGTCTGTGTGGACACCGCAGCACCGCGAATCATGCCGTCGATAGCGTTCCTTGCTACGCACGACCCACTCGTCGAGCTCTGCAACACCGTCGCACCGCCATCAAGAGCCAAGTTCTTGACTCCGTCGACGTCACGGAAGCTGTAGTCCCAGCCGACGCCACTGGTTGGGTTGCGCGCTTCGGAAGCAAGTTGCGCTCGGTTTGTCAATACGTCGGGTGTGTCGGGTACTCCGAAGGCATCGCGGAGAGTACAGCAGCCGTCGAACACGATGCTCTGTCGGTCGCCATGAAAGACCCGGGCACGCAGATCTTGCGCTCTTGGATGATAGAGACCCCGGAGCTGCACTCGCAAGTCTCGGATGAGCTGGAACTTGGACGACAGACCTGCTGTTCTGGTGCGAATGAGGCTGATGTCTTCCAGATCGCTAGGTAGGAGCTCCAGCTCAGCGCCAAGCGTTGGAATTGCCGCGAACCGAGTGATTCGACCCCCGTTCAGTCGAATCGCCAGCTGTGCATTGTACGAGAAGTCTTCAACCTCCACATCACCACTCGTCACTGTGAAGAGGAACACTGACTCGGTCTTGGAGCTGCGCGAGGCATCGTACAGCGCAATGCGCGAAGTGTTCAGGATCGAGAGAGACGGCCGTCCGCCGGCAGTGTCGACTGTCACAGGCGTGGACCATTCCACCGCCACGTCAACGCTTTCTCCGGCAACGTACACACCCGGTCGCTTGTTGGTGAAGATGTGCTTCACTTGCGGTCGATCCGTGTTGAGTCGCAGCGCGTGTGCGTAGCTGAGGCTTCGATACAAGCCCTCGGCATCGTCCAGAGTCTTCTGGTTAATCGCAGGAGTGCCACGAAAGCACCCGAGCAAGTATGGCGCGGCTAGCGTCACGTGGTAGCGGTAGGTGCCGTCGTCGCCTGTGCGTCCATTACAAGCGTCAAGATCGGTAGGTTCCTGGCCATTGTCGCCGTACGGACCGTAGAGAGGGAAGCCGTCAAGCGCAAACCCTACAAGAGGTGACGGCTGCCCCGGGAGATCACCGAGTACATCAAGCAGACAGTCCGGCGACGCGTAGTATCGGTAGTCCCCTCCGGCGTCGACGAGGCCGTTGCACTTGTCTAGAAGCACAAAGGCCGGGTTCTTACTGTCCAGGACGTTGCCACCGTAGACGTCGGAGGTGGCGGAGAAGAACGGCACGCCGTTTACCATGACACCGATGGGTTTATCAACTGGGAGCGACGTCGTCGTCGCCCCAGCCTCCGGGTGGCGTGGAAACTGGAACACGTAGTCCTGTTCGTGCACTGAGTACCGATTGAACGCGTTCGGGAACGGGCCGTAGCTTCCAGCGGGTGGCACGCCGGTGCTGCGGACGATGACCGTTGTAGACGTGTAAACGACCGACATGCCGCCGGGGTTGAGCCACGCTGCAGTGTGGAAAGTGTCGGGGCTTTCATCGATGATGAAGCTGTCGAATCGGCTCAACTCGGACAGCGACAAGCCTTCCACCGCTGAAATGTCTGCCGGGTAGCGGAAGACCTTGAGCTGGGCCTGCGACGTTGAGGTCGCATCGATTCCTTTCAGACAAGGCATGAGCGGCGACACAGACGGCACCAGGTGATAGCCGTACTGTCCGTTGTGGTGTATCCGTCCATGGCATTCATCCAAGTCACTCGGTAACTCTCCGTCTTCGTCGTAGAATCCGTAGATGGGGAAACCATCCAGCGCATATCCAACAAGTACGGACGGAGATCGAGTCGTTGAGCTTGGCGCAGACTCACGAGGCTCGAGAGCTGCTGCGAGAAAGCACGTCGGAAGGTCCACGTAGAAATATCGGTTGTCTGAATCGATAGCTCCACCGCAGTCGTCGGTAGCACGAGCACTCTGGTTGGTGTTCTTGAACAAGACGCCGTTGAGGAAGACCCCAACGAGCCCGTCAGCGACTCGGGAGACGTTGAGAGGGTGACTCTGCTGGGTCGGGAATCGCTGCAGCTCGAGAAAATACTTCTGCTGCGTTATGTTCGCGAGTAGTTTGGTGGCGTGGTCTGGGAACCCGTTGGTGTAGATGTTGATAGCTTGACGTTGATGTGAGATACTGAACTCGTTGGCAAGCGGAGGAATGAGTGTAATGTCGACGTCTGCGATGCCAGTTGTTGGCTCTACTTGTGAGACGTAGAGGACGTTATCCGACGTCGTGTTGAAGCGCACTTCAGCCCACTCGCTCACTTCGGGAAGGTCGAGAATGGCATCCGTCACTGGAGACGTTGACGTTCGTCGGATGCTGCTGCCCACGCCGCCCAACCGCAATGCGTTTGCTGTGCTGGAGCAAATGACCAGTTTGCCCCATTTGCGTAGCGTTGAAGAGCTCCGTTCCGACAGAGGGCAGCGACTGTACTCCAGTCGGTCGATACGGTCACCCACTTGTACTTGGTATTGAAACAACAAGACAGAAGTCCCCGACCCAGAGGCGTAGACGGCTTTCTTCGCTGCGTCTGACGTATCTGGATTGCCTGTTTCCAGCTGCAACGTTGGGCCTGCGCCGCTGACTGTAACAGGAGCCGAGAAAGTCACGGAAATGCTGATCGTATCGCCCGCAGTGTAGATCCCATCAGCCATGGGGCTGCCAACGCCAAGAACTCGTGGAGGCTCCAACGTGTCAATCTGAACATCTCGGTTATTACTGAGGCTCCCAGTCGCCCCTGGAACAGGCAGCCGCAGCGATGCAAAGCGGTATTGTTTGACATCAGCGGCGGCGGTCAGTTGTGCATTCTCAGAACTCGAAAGCGCGTCGATCCCTGCGTATTCCAGAGGTAACGCCATGTCACCGACTCGTGTAGTATACACGAACCTCAGAGCATTCGTTCCTGATCCTCCAGTATACGTTGCCACGGGCTCCGTAGAGCTGTCGAGTAGAGCGTCCACTGCAACATTCGACCCAATCGCCAGTCTTACACGCGGCGCAGCGCCATTCGGAACGAGAACCGCTTCAGAGAAAGTGACGGAGATGTCAATAACCTGCCCTGCGCCGTACACGCCATTCGCCAAGCTAGAAGACACGGACGTCACTCGTGGAGACAGCGCATCGATTCGAAGTGCAGACGAAAAGCTCAAACTCCCATCGGCTCCAGGCAGCGGGAAAGTGTTCGTAGCAGGAAGAGATGGCACTGCTGTGGACTGAAGAATCGTACATTGTAGACTGCTTGCACCCGAGTAAGCTAACCGAGACATGTGATCTCCAGGCTCGACAGTGTACTCGAACTCCAGCAGCGAAGTGGTCGAGCCACCGACGTAGACGGCCTTGCGGAACTCCACGTCACCGACTGCGAGGGTCAAAGTGCAGGACTGAGACGCAGCAGAGCTAACGTAGACCGGGAACGAGAAGCGCACTCGAAGTCGAACCTTGTCGTTGAGTCCGTAGGTTCCATCTCGACTGCTCGCGAAGACCTGAAGAACTTTCGGAGGGGTTGAGATCACGCCAATTGCCGAGGAAGCCGACAAACTTCCAGTCTTTCCAGGCCCCGGCAGCTCCAAGTTGGCGGTGGTTGTCGGAGTGGTGGAAAGCGCATAGATTGTCCCTGTGAGAGCTGTTTTACTCGCGTAGTCAAGCCTCGACGTGGCATCCCCATTCGAAACCTGGATCGTGAATACGAATGTCGTCGTTTTGTCGCCTGACGCGTACGTTGCTGTCCGTGCTCCGCCATCAAACTGGAGTAGTAAGGACGGCAATGGCCCCACAAGAGGGATAGGAAGCGTAGCTATTCGTGAGAACTCCACAGCGAGATGTAGAGTGTCTCCGACGCCGTAATTGTCGTTGATATCCTTGCTGTACACGCGCAGAACGACAGGAGGCTGCGAAGTGATCTCAATCTGGTGTTCGGCTGATAGACTGCCAGGCTTCAACGGCGCTGCAAGTCGGAGAGGAGCGTAGATGCCGTCACTATCGGAGATGACGCCTCCGTTTAGTTCCAGCGCGCTTCGAGTCGCAGCGTCAAGAACCGAGCAGCTATCTCCCGTTGCCACGATATACTCGAATTGAAGCTGGGATGTACCAGTTCCTCCGATGTAAGTCGCGTACCTCGCTGTGTTTGCGTTTAGTTTGAAGCGAGGAGAACCTTGGACGACTGTAGCACCCGTGAACAATACAGAGATCACGATACGTTGGCCAGGAGAATAGACGCCGTTCTGGACGTCCGCTTGAACAGCTTTGACGCGGAATCCGTCGGTGCGAACGAAGATCTTGCGGTTGTTTCCAACCAGACTCAACACGGCGTCGGCGCGGACAGCAACGCCAGGAAGAGGTAACAGAACATTCGCAGCTAAGATTGGGCTTGCAGAGCGGCAAAGAATCTGCGCAGGATCTTGAAGAAACTCCTTGCCTCGAAGCAGGGGGCGAAGAATGAGCGAGTTTTCGTCCAAGATGTCCAGCGCGAGGTTGTGTGAGTTGTCGCCTTCTTTCGGGAAGTAGGAAAAGCGAAGGAGGTTGGTGTCGGATCCATCGACGTAGACGGCAGTGCGTTGGTACTCGGACGGCACGTTCAGTATGAGTTCAGGCACGCCGACAACCACTACACGTCGAGAGAACACAACCAGTACGTCGATCCGTTCGTCAACGTCGTAAGTTCCGTCGACAACTGATGATCGGACATCAATCACAGCGGGCGGCGTGGAGTCCACTACGATGTTCTTGGTAGACGACAAGGAGCCTGACAGACCAGGAGCTGGAAGAGCTGTCACCGCTGTGGTGTACGGGTCGGTAGACGCTCGTTTGATCTCTGCGTGGCCCACGAGCAGCAAGGACATGACGAAGTACGCCTGATCGTCTCCAACTCGATCGTCCACCACATCCAGCCGCGCACTGGCGTCTCCAACCTGGACGTCGTACTGGAACGTGAGCTTCGCAGAGTTGTTACCGGCTGCCAGGAACGCCCGAGCTGGGGAATCGCCAGTGTCCAGGAGTAAAACGGGGAAGCCGAAGACGACGACAGGGAGAGAAAACACCACGTTAATGAGAATCGTGTCGCCCGGGTAGTACGTATTGTCAGGCGTTGGCGACGTCACTTCAAGCACGCTTGGTTGAGTCGGTTTGATCGCGATGGCTCGGTTCCCACTGAGCGATTTGGCCGTCTTTGCGGCTGGTAACGTGAGTACAGCGTCTGTGGTGGGGCGTGTGGCGTTCCGTTTGATGGTCCAGCCGCCACCGTTCAACACGAGAGAAGCGGTGTCCACGTAGTCGAGCTTCTCGCAGTAGTCCAGTTGGCCTGCGGTGTACTCAAACTCGAGGGTATTCGAGCCAGAACCTCCGACGTACGTGGCGACGCCTTGAGAGCTGCTAAGAAGGTGAAGCTCATCGCTCCGGAGGTTCAGTGTCGGGGGGCTTAAGGCGTCTCCTTCGATCACGACCACGGGGTAAGTGAAGCTGATTTGAATGGTGAACACCTCGCCAACGCCGTACTCCCCCGAGGGGTTCTTGGCCGTCACACTCGCTACTGTTGGTGGCGTCGTGTCAATGGCCAACTGGTTGTTAAAGCTCAGACTGCGGAAGTTCGCAGCGTCTGGGAAGAGCGTGAAGTCTGGGTCTTGACCGAAGAGATCGCGGATCACAGCTCCGTTCAACTTCATCGCATCGTCGTCCAGGATCTCCAGCTTTGGGGAGGTTTCCCCAGGCTGAACGATGTACGTGAACGACAGCAACGTAGTCGTAAAGCCGCTTTTGTCGATGCACGCAGCGAAGCCGAGCGGGTTGGACCCGGTGGCGAGCATCAAGATCGGCGCCCCAGCTATCGCTTCACCGTACGTTCTCGAAGTGGTTCCAGGCAACCTCGGTACAACGGAAGAGTGGCGAAAGCGCAGCTTGATCGAGTACCCGTCGTACTCGGTCCATACTAATCCTGCCTGAGGCTTCCCGTCCGACGACGTTGAGCAGACAAGGAACGAGTCGATGGCATCGCGCTTCGTGTTGTGGTTCAAGTTGCTTTCGTTCACTGCAAGAGTCCAACCAGTGTAAACGTCAGCGTCAATGGACAACGTGGCCAGCTTCACAACGTAAGCGGCATCGTCTCCAGTTCCTTCGAGATCCAGCCACGACGAGTAAATGTTGTCTCCACAAGTGACAAACTGCTGCTTGATGGTGTTGGGGTTCACCTTGTCGACGGTCGCGTTGGCTTCAGCGGCGTTGATTGTCTGAGGGATGCTGCCAGTGGTAGACGCCTCCCAGTCCAAGTCAAGCACTTGACCCGTGACGACTTCCGACACGTTACTGCTGGTCGTGTCACGGTACCATGAGATCACCAGCCCCATGTCTTCAATGCCTCTCCGTCGCACTGCGAACTGAGGACTGTGAGACGACAAGACGCTGTACGCAGGGTAAGTCGAAGGCAGCGCGTCCAGATACGTCCACGTGGAAAAGTCCCGTGTCTGAACGTTCCTCCTAGCAATGACAACCTCGTACGCGCCGTCCGCGTTCATCTCGGCCCACGACACGTACATCTTGCCGCGATAGACTACAGCGACGGGGTCGTCTGCGTCCATCAGTGGGTTCTTGTTGAGCCCCGAGTTGAGCTCGTTGCCGTCGTGGAAGATCCACAACGGCGCATCAACGTCGTAGTTCAATACTGCCACTCGAATCTGACCCACCAGTGTACTGCTTCCTACAGGCAGAGTTTGCTCCCTCCACACCACGACAAGCGCTAGGTTGTAAGTCAGTAGGACAGGGTCACTAGCAGCCATGGCCATGTTCTTGTTGATGCCCATGTTCGGGATCAAAGTCCACGGCGCCGTCGACGTGAGCCCTTCAAACATGGCAACATAGAGCAACCCTCCTTCATCCCAAGCCGCGTAGAGGTTCTGTTTCCACACTGCCATAGCCACCTTCTCAATGAACGTATTCGGAACGCGGTTGATCGGAGCTTCTGAAGCGATGGCCACATCATCCAGCGTGTTACTGGAGAAGACGCGTAGATAAAGGAAGCTCTTGGTAGGCGCGTGTAGGTTGTCTCGCTCAGTCCACATCATGTAAATGTTGCTCTTGAACTCCAGCGCTACGGGGTACTGCGCGTGCCAATCCTGGTTACGATTCAGACCCGATAGCAGCACGATCGCTTTCGAGAACAGCACGTGGATCTCGATGAGCTCTCCAGCGCCATACACACCGTCGTCATGAGTTGAAGCGAGTTTCACGGTGGCTGGGACGGAATACGCATCAACTTCGATCACTGCGCTACTTGAGACGAGGAGTCTTGGCAGCACAGTCGACGCTCGGATCGACATGGACGACGATACGCCGTAGATCAAGGCGTCACTGAGAACGCTGAGGCTGGCAAACGCGAGGTTGGCACTGTAGTCGTCAGGCTCGATATGGTACACGAAAGCCACTTGGTTCGGCTGAGGCTGGTTGAGGAACTTGGCGAATCGATTCGGGATGAGAACTCCCGTCGGACGTAGAGATCCTGTTGCGAGCTCTACGATTGGTGTACCGACCACTGAAACGGGACGGGAGTAGACGAGATGGAAGAGGACCTCACCCGGAGCTACCGACGACGGGCTTGCTGTTGAAGGAAAGCCAACGCCGTAAGTTCCAGCTGCCGAGTCCGAGACGATGTCGAGGATGGCTGCTGGTGTACCGTCGATCTTGAGAGTTTTCATCTTCGCTAGGCTTTGCGGCGCAGTAGAAGCAGGCAAAGAAACACTCGCGACAATCGTGGGCGTGACAGCTTGTCTAAGAATCGACGCAGCTCCACCAAGTGAAATGCTGGTGCTCACAACGTTAAGCACTGCGACGTTGTCCCCCTCACCCACCGTATAGTGGAAAACGACCTGGTTGTCCGTACTTCTCGAGATCAGCGCTTCCTGCGCCGCCGAGGACGGTTGAAGAGGATCGCACATGTCCGACACGGTCAACTCGATCGCAAGAGGGACGGCAACGACTTTCGTTGAGTCTAAGAGAACCTCGAACCGGTTGCCGTTCTTCCGCCGGGTCTTCGTGACGGACACAACGCCGATCCTAGCAATCGCGCCATATTCAAGAAGGCGAGATCTCAGCGACGTCGCAGCGACGCTAGCAGCGTCGTCAAAGTCGATACAACCCGACATTTCACCATCGTAGATAACGGCAAACTGCCCTGAAGTTATGGGATCCACAGCAACCACGCCAACGTCGAGTAGCTGACGATATCCCGCATACGTGAAAGTTGCGGTCCCGCCCGAGTTTAGAGACAGAGAGGGCGAGCCGATGACACTCACATCCGTCGAGAAGGTGACGACCACGTCCACGACGTCTCCTGCTCCATAGCCAACTCCCCCGACCGCTGTGTCCGTCCGAGTGGATGAAACGCTCACCACCGCAGGCTGAGAAGTGTCCACAGCTAGCGCGTTATTCCCCGCCAGACTTGCTGCATTGGCCAGACTTGGAAGCGTAGTGTCAGCGTCAATTCCCGAACCAGAGCACAAGGCACAGCGAATCCGCGAAGGTGGAGTTGTGAACGTTCGCAGTGCAGTAGTCGACGCGTAGTTCAAGTCTGACGAGGAGTCTCCAGCTTGGACGTCGTAGTAGAACCTCAACTCGTTGGTGCCGCTGCCCGAGACGTACACCGCTTCTCCTTTCGAGTTCAGTTCCAGCACAGGCTTTCCTTGAACTATCACCTTCTCCGAGAACTTAACCAGAACGATGATGGCGTCTCCAGCGGTGTAAGTATCGTCTCGTGAAGTCGAGTAAACCGTGGAGACGACGGGGATTTTGTCGGATCGGACGACAGACATGGAAATGGTTCGGTCCTCCGACCACAGCGCAAGTGGCGGCGCAGCAAGCGTCAACGTCGCAGCTAGCGATGGACTCATGGAAGACCGGAGAATTGCCCCGGTTAGAGCCGTCGTGCCCTTGTAGGTTAGCGACGTGGCTTCGTCGCTGGCCTGGACAACGTATCGGAACGAAATCGCCTCGGAAGCTGCTCGAGTTACTCGAAAGTCTGCGTTGGACTGCACCGACAGCCCCGTGCACGGAACCGCCACCCCACTACCGTTATCACAGGTAAATGCAGCACAATTCACGTCGATCAACGCAAGCAGCGGCTTCTTCGCGTCTTCCAGATTCGTGAAACTCACGTAGTACTTGACCCCGTTGGTATAGGCAGACGGGTCTTTGACGACTTGCACTGCAACAACGCGGTCGCTTTCGAGGTTTCTCAGCGCCGCCTCCATCGAGCTAGTGGGTCCTTTGGCACGCACATTCCAGGGTAAACATCCCGTCTTGACGTCTCCGAGCTGCACCTTGATCGCTCCAGACAAGATCTTCGAGTCGGCTTTAATGTCGATCGTTTGTGTACTTCCACTGACTGCCGTGCAAGTCGATGAACTCGCTGAGACCAGGTCTAGCATATCGCCGCTGTTGCGGAACTCGATGGCGTACCGATAGCCGTTCCGTAGCTTCCGTCGTGACACGGAGCGAACTCCGATGGTGTTGAGCACCGCAATGGCGTTCAGCTTGGACAGGATTTCTTGCACTCCGTCCTCATCTTTTGGCAAGAGCTGGATGCAGTTCGTAGTGAAGATGGCCCCCACCCCGATGCCCGAGCTAAAGTCTCCGTACGACAAGCGGAACGCTCCACCGAGCACTGGACTAGCCATGTTGACGCCAACGTCGAACTCCTGTAGGGCGCTTCGGGTGGTGTATACAGCGTCGCGGACTGCAGTTCCCGCATCAATGGAAAGCTTGGGAGTTCCAGTCGGTACGACGACGGGGAACGAGTAGCGCACGAGGACGTCAACGACTCCGGCGGCCGTCCGAATGTTGGCGTTTTGATTCGGCTGGACGAGGTTAACGTTGCACGAAAGCGTCGACGCTGGCACACACGTGAACTTCTTGCATGAAGCATCGGGTGTCGTCTTCACTTGTAGCGGCTGTAAGCCCATGGACGGAAAGGAGAACGTGGTAATGTATCGATATCCGTCCAGGAATGCGGTCGCGTCCTTCGTGACAACCACTTTCAGAGCCAAACCAGAAATGGACTCCAACGCGGCTTGGATCGACCCTACTCCAGTCGCAGGAGCGTTCCAGGCGATACAGGAAGTCTCCATTGAGTCGCCGTAGATCAATTTGTACTCGCCTTGGGTGATACTTCCAACGTTGAACACGTCGACGGTCTGGATTGTGTTGACGGAGGTGATCGACGAGTCGATGTCTCCGGATAGAGAGACGTTGGTCACCGTCGGCTTTGAAGTTTCAACTCGAATGGAATGGCCACAGTCCAGAGCTCCTGGCGTGTTCGTCTTGGGGAGAAGGAGGTTTGCGGAGGTCACAGAGGTGGTTGACTTGCGCAGGACACAGCCTTGAGCGATGGGCTGCCACTCCTTCACTGTTGCAGCCAGCATGCTACTGCGTATGTTGAGCTTCCCGTTCGTATGGGCTTCTTGCCAGGCAGCGTATACAACATCTTGCGACTGGCCTAACACAAGAACTGGTTGTGAAGCAGTGTGACTGGAATCGTCATTAAGTGCCGATAGTTTCCTGCCTCCATCTTGGAACTTCCACACTCCACTAGTTGACAGCTTGGCCACTCGAATCTGCGTTACACCGGCGGTAGCACCCAGCTCGTCCCAAGCTGCCCACAAGCTCTCCGTCGTTCCAACCACTTGAACAGCCAGGCGGACATTCTGAGCTGCTTGACTCGAATCGAAGTTCAACCCTTTCGTGTTATCCAGCCGTGTCCACTGCGGTGCCACCAGGTCTCCGTTAAACTTCTTCACGAAGATCACCGACACCAAGCCCGTGGTGACTTCATGCCACCCAACAGCAACATTCGAGCCCCCAATGCACTGGATCGACGGCGCTTTCGCTGTCTTCACCACGTCCGAGTTCAACCCCGTCGCTCCATTCCCATCGATGAACCTCCAGATCGGCGCCACGTCCGTCCCTGTTTGAACCGCTACACGAATCTGTGAGACGCCAGACGCCGCAGAAATCTCCTCCCACGTCGCATACAGACGCCTCACTGCGCTGCCCTTGGATGCGCAGCTACACAAACGCACGTTCTGCGCTGCTTGAGCTGCAGCGAAATTGATCCCGCGAGCATTCAGGTTCCCATCAACGAAACTCCAAACGGGTGCAGTATCCACAGCGTTGTAAACGGCAACTCGGATCTGTGCTATCCCAGCTGAGCTCTCGTGCCAAGCAGCGTACAGCTTTGAGCTATGCACCACCGCGTGGGGTCCTGCTGCGTTCGCCGTCGCCACCTTGTTGATCCCCACATTACTGGCAGGTTTGTTGTCCACGAAAGCCCACTGGGCCTGCGCGCTTTGAGCTGCACGACTAGAAAGCACGGCTGCTCGGATTTGTGTGGGGTTGTTGGCGTTAACGCTTGCCTCAGTCCACAGTAAGTAGAGCTTGGAGGCGAACACCACCAGTCTCGGACTGCTGGCGTCCATCGCAGTGGCAAAACTCACAGTAGATGAAGCCACGCCGCCATCCTCGAAGCTCGAAAGCGGTGGAAATTGCTGCAAGTCAAAAGACTTCACACGGATCTGCCGGGTATTACTCGCCGAGGACACTTCCGCCCAGCTCAGATACAATCGGTCGGCGAGGAGTACACCACTTGGCGGGCCTGCGCTCTGAGCGGCGTTGCGGTTTAGCCCAGCACCACCAACACATTGCAATGCCGTCTGCCCAAAGTACGCCAGCTTGGTGGTAGATTGACCGGTTGTCACTGTGAAGGCAAAAAACAGAGCATCGTCTTCCACCGCCACGAAAGACGAAGACGTTCCGGTGCCAGTTCCGACGTTCAAGTTCAGTGTCGGAACGCCAACATCCGTAGCCAACGCAGGAGTGCCCACCGCGTAGTCGAACCGCACCGAGAGCACAATCGTATCTCCTACAGTGATAACCTGATCTTCGGTTCGGGTCGAGACCTCCATGACGATAGGAGGTGCTGTCTGAACGAACAGGCTGGCTGTCAACGTCAACTCGCTTTTCTCGGGGAACGGGAGGAGCGTCGATGAAAGAGAAGAGCTGAGAGTTCCTTTGATGACTGCTCCATTGGTTTTGAGAGCAAAGCGGTCTGGGTAAGTCAAGCGACCTGATGTATCCGTTGCCTCGACAACGTAAGTGAACACGAGCGTCTTGGTTCCAGTTCCAGACTGATACACCGCTCGATTCCCCGTAGTTGTGAGTAAAGTTGGCGTTCCGCCCGTAACGTCGACATCCACCTTGGCGGAATAGTGCACTAACAAGTCGATCGATTCGCCCACTCCAAACGTCCCTTCTTCGTGGGAGCTGGACACGTCCGCTACTGCTTCACAGCCTTGATCGATTGCTATTCCTTTGGACGAGAGTCCCCCCGCTGGTAAATCCATCACTACAGGCGCCAACGGTGACGCCGACTTCCTTCGAATCCAGCCTGTCAACGAGCCGTAGGACCCTCTCAACGAGTCTGTGTTCTTGTAGTCGAAAACCGCAACTTGGTCGTTTTCCAGACACTCGAACTTGAACTGTATCGACGTTGTGCCGCTTCCTCCGGAGTAAACAGCGAGTCTCTCCGTTCCCGTTGTTACAATGTTCGTCAAGATGGAAGCTGTAGGGTACACAACCACCGGTAAATCAAAGACCACTTCAAAGTAGATTTCATCTCCAGCTTTGTACACTCCGTCGCGTGTGATGGGTCTCACTTGAGTCACTCGAGGCACGTTAGTGTTGATCACGATAGCCGACCGGATACCGAGGCTTTTGGCAGCTCCAGGCGAACTAAGCGTGAGATCCGCGTCTGTAAATGGCGTCGTCGACAGCCTCTTGATGGAGCCGGAGCCCACCGTCAACGCCGACGTCGAGAAGTAGTCTAAGCGGCTTGAAAAGTCTCCGATCTGAACCACGTACGTGAAAATGAGAACATTTGTTCCACTACCGCTTGTGTACTTGGCTGGGCGATACCCCGGAGTGAATATCGGGACTTGAGGCTTGTTGACCAGGAGTGCAGGGTCCACTTTTGTGCCTGTGTAGGCTTCCAACATGGTCACTTCATCCATCGAAACGGTATCAACTGTGAGTATCTGGCCTCCAATCTTGAACTGCAATCCCTTGCTAGTCGCTGTCGACAATCCATGGTTAATTGGCGGGAAACTCACCGTCTTGCTCGCTGTCATTGCCCCCTGGACGAACTGCCCCGGAAACAAGTCTACTGAGCCTGTAGTCATCAGAAGCGCAGGGTTCCCTGAGACCACTACGGGCGTATCAAAGGTGACAATCACCGGGATCTCGTCTCCAGCCGTGTACGCCCCATTTTCCGCTGTTGTCGTCACACTCAAGATCTTGGGATTCGACGTATCAATCACCATGTTCTTGTTCACTGACAGACTTCCAGCCTCTCCGTTCACCGGTAGCTTTAACACGGCGTTGGTAGTAGGGTTCGTTGAGAGTCTTTTGATCGACCCGCCGTTCAGCTGCAGCGCAGTCGTCCCGGTGTACGTGAGATCAGGCGACGTGTCCATGGACTGCACGACGTACTTGAACTCGGCGATGTTTCCGATCACCTGACTAAACGGGATAATGCGATCCACAGCTCCCGTTTCCAGCACCACCGTAGGCAAACCCGTCACCACAATGGGCTGCGAGAAAACCACATGCACTAGGATCCCTTCTCCGATACCGAACGTTCCGTCTTCATGAGGAGAAGTCACTGATTTCACATACGGCGGTGTCACGTCGATCTGCAGCGCGCTGTTCTTCGACAAGCTGCTTCCAAGCCCTCGCTCCCAGTCTCCAGCAAAGCCTGGCGGCGGCAGAATTGTATTTGCAAGGACGTTCGTTCCGTCGTCATTAAGGATCCTCACGCCGCCAACCGCTCGAAGCGAAAGCGAGAGAGAATCACTGTTGGCGTACTCCAGTCGTGTCGTATTGTCCCCAGGCTGCACTATGTAGCCGAACTTGAGCGTGTCGGGCGCCGTTTGAGCGAGAAGATTCGCCTTTCGGTCGGACACGAGCACTCCTTTCTGGATCTCCCACGCTGTAGCTGTGACGGTGGGCGTGTACATGACATGTTCGAGCCCGATGCCGTCACCTGCGGCGTTGGTGGCATCTGCCGTCATTTCCACTAAATCGCCGTCGTTTCCTGCGATGTTCATGGAGTCGAAAGTGACGGTGATATTGTTCCCGAAGAACGTGCAGGCCCGGTCCTCGTCGATGCTGTACTTGATGCTCACCTTGTTGATGCTGGTCATGCGGCGCAGGTAGGCGGCGAACACCTTGGCCGAGGCATCCCAGGGGATATTCCCCACTTTCTGTATGCCAAAGCCAACTGCAAACTTCCCCCTTGTAGCCTGACAACGCAGGCGCTGGATCTCCTTCACATGGCACGACGATGTGTGGCATCCCGTCTCGAGTACCAGGTACGGCGTTCCCGTTCCTGAGACTTTCACGGGACTTGTAAACTGCACGAAAATGTCGATAACTTCACCAACGCCAAACTTGCCGTCCACATGACCCGAGTACACGCGCGCGACCTTCGCAGGGCCCTTTGGTCGGATCTGAATGGGCTCACGGGGCACTTGAATGCTCAGCACCAGCTCGCCACCGTCCGGAATGAGCAGATTAGCGTCCAGTCGGATGTCCCGGAACGAGTCGGCATTCACCACAGTATCAGCATCCGCAGCTTGGGGAACGGCTTCGATGGCGACTACAGGCGCCAAAACGAGCAGCAGCGCCGCCAACAAGAGCTGCAGACGCCGCAGCGACGCCATCGGATCCAGGATGGATCTTGTAAAAAAAGTGTCCTTTGACGTCACACTTCAACATAGCCAGCCAATTATAGTCTCGCATTTTTAGGTTATACTTTCCTGCTATAGCTGCTTCATATTTGTACTATGGAGGCCAGAGCTAAGATCAAAGTGTGTGGTGCGGCTGGTTGTGAGCTGCTGAGGCATGTGGAGTCGGTGGATCCACGAGCGGCGGAAGGTTTGAGACGCGAGAAGCCGAGCGATGTGCCGCCTGACATGGAGTTGCTGTTGGAAGAGGAGACGCGTCGCTCCATCACGGACGCGTATCAGCGACTGCTGTTTGAAGTCAAGGTGCTGCATCGTAAAGGGAACTTCAAGAGCTCGCAAGGTGAGGTGATAGTGCAGAGGGTGCGCGACGTCGCTAGTGGGGGGAAGACGGTGCTGGACCTGGCGGGGTTTGTCATCTTCGAGGAGTTCGTGCAGCTCTTGGTGCCGTACCTGCGATCCAAAGTGTGCAAGCTGGTGGCACTGAACCTTTCGCGTACGCCGCTGGGAGTGCAAGCTGCGATCAACATTGCACAGGCGACGAATGACACGTTGCAGACGCTGCAGTTCTCGGAGCACCCGATCCCAGTTGCGAGGATCCGAGCAGAGGCAGCTGATAGCGGACATGTTGTTCTCTCGGGACAGAATTTTAACCATCTGGATGCCGCTGCAATCGGCGTGCTAGTTGAGCGCGAGCGGAAGAGGATTCAGAGGCTGGACTTGTCGGGAAATCTATTGACGGGTCCGAAGGCGAACGTTTTCCACGGGATTACTACGATCTTGCAATGCCTCAAAAATTGTCGCCAGCTTCGAGAACTCAAGTACGAGATGAAAGAAATAGCTTGCGATTCCTGTACGTAGATTGCTCACGGAATATGTTCATTTGGTCGCAGTCTTGGCGCGGCGAACCTGAGATCGGATGGCCTGGTGGCTTTCTCGAATGCGATTCAAGCGTTTCCCGTTCTGGAAAAGCTTGATCTCAGACGGAATCGCCTCGCGCACAACAGCAGTGACGAAAAACGCGTGTCTGGGATAGAATCATTCTGTAATGCGCTCTGGTCAGCTCCAACGTTGCGTGAACTCAGGTATGATGCGGAATTTCACGAGCTAAGCGCACGCTGTAGTTTCTAACTTGTGAGCGTTTATCCATTCAGTCTGGAGGGCAACTATTTGGACTACCAATGCTCTGTTCACATTGCCGAAATGCTCAAAGTCAACGATACGCTCGTGATGCTGAAGCTCGATCAGAATCCTCTTGGAGACGCTGGCGCTGTGGATCTGTCGACTGCGCTCAAGAAAAATGCAGCTCTTGTATCACTGAGGTTTGTGCAGGCTGTCTCGCCCTTGACAGGGGCAGCGGCGGCTAAGTGTTTTTCTCTCGTGTGGATGTTTCAGCCTCGTAGACTGCCAGCTCAGCTGTGAAGGAATGAACGAGATATCGACAGTGCTGCGAAAATTCAACTCTACGCTTCAAACGCTCGAGTGAGATCATTCCTACGTTCTGCTGAATTATAGCGTGGCTTCAGCTGACTTACTTCTGCTGTCCAGCGCCAAAGGTAATCCGGATATTCGATCTCTGGGATACCGGAGTCTCGTGAAGTGCCTGTCGGTGAACCACAGCCTGACCGAGGTGAGTCTAAACCCCGGATCAAAGTACGCGAAATACGTGACCAGAACTCAAGAGTTTCTAGCGGTCAACAAGTTGCTCAACGCAGCTCAAACGGTGCGTTTCGTCTTTGCTATTGCTCCTCTATCACACTCATCTAGTTTTTTTGCGTGCTCCGTGCCAGAATCCTAAGCGTTTTGCGGGCTTCCCGACGCTCTCTGAAGCTCAACGGACAAATTTCGTCGACAAACTCGAAAGGTTTAGCGAAAGTGAGCTCCGCCAGCTTCACGAAGAGCGCGTTGTTGAAAAGGCAGCTGTGTTTTCTGGCGAGAAAGAGGCCGCTGGGCTTTCAACACTGCGTCACTACGCTGCGATGGAGCAGTACGGTCCACTGAAGCGCCTGCTATGGTGCTTCGAGGTGGGCAGCCGCCACAAAGACCTCGTTGAGCGGTCCAACAACAAAAAGAGCTCGGATAGCGATGACAATGACGAGGATGTATGGGACTACCCCCTCGTTTAACGCGTGCAACGGATGGAAACTAACAAGACGAGAAACGGTCTCCGTGGCGTGTTCAACCGACGCCACACAACGCTTTCTCCGTCTTCTTGTCGACCATGGCAACAGGTTGCGCTTTGTGAAGTAAAAAAAATGCTTTAGCTGCAGTCATTCATGAGCTTTTTGAGTTCGTCTGCGCAGGTTTGAAGTCTGGGCCTGTCACGCGCTTATGCCACGTTTGTGGGCGTCAGTATGGTTTGTCCTCCTTCGAGATCCACTTGAAGCAGTGCAAGAAGCTCTGGGTTCAACAGGTACAAGCAGTCGCGTGGACATGTAAGGCTAGTATCGTTGGGTTCTCAATCGTGCTGATGTTTGCCTGTTACAGGAAGAGCAAAAGCCGAAAAGTGAACGTCGGCCGATCCCTAAAACGCCACCAGGAATCGGCGAAGGCGGTGGGGGCATGACGCGACAGGAGATTGAGGCCCTTAACCAAGCCGCGCAGGAGGCTTACAACGTCCACGGCATGGAAACATGCGAGTTTTGCGGGAGAACCTTTGCCGAAGGTCGACTTGCCATCCACAACAAGAGCTGCCGAGCTGAAAGCGTCGCGAAAAAAATTGACGATGGAGCAGCTCCGAGAAACAAGAAAGGTGCGTTCTGAGCTGCGCGAGAAGTTGACCCGTTCTCACGAATACCTTGCTACAGAACCCGAGGTGGACTACGGTCGAGCGCGTCCATCGACGCGATCAAGACTGGACAGCTCCTCGTCGCAGTCGAGTGCTCAAAGCGAAGCTGGCGGTGGTGGTGAGTCCGCTCCATCGAGACCCACCACGTCAACTTCCGGGGGCGGTTCACGACCGCTTGCAGGTAGTCTGGCCAGTAATCGCAAGAAGGCTGCCGGACAGGAGGGGGGATCTCCGTCTAGACAACACATGCAGTCTCCCTTGGAGCAGAACGTGGATGCCGCCTCCCTGACACAAGAGCTGCAAGGCAAAGAAAGCATGGTTAGCATTATCCAAGCGAAGTTAGACCGGTGGGAAGCCACGACAGTCGCCACGTTGCAGGAGATCCGAGATCTCAAAGAGGTTTTCGCGCAGCTTAACGCCTAATAACAAGCACCACCTTTCTAAGGGCTTGCTTATATAATCTCGACGCCGGAATTCAACAGCGGCGACTCCCAGACCTTCAGTCGTTTGTCGTACGACACGGTTACCAGCAAAGGGGAACCGGTTGAGGAGACTGTGGACGGGCAAACGAGGTCGCGCACCAGCGCGTCGTGCGCGTCAAACGTCTCCACGACTTGTTCCGAAGCGATAGACCAGACAAAGATGGAGCCACTTTCTTCGTTGTTGGAGATCACGTACTTCTCGGACGGATGCCACACAGCACGAGGCTGGCTGTACGGACCAGCCTTGTGGCCGTAGAAGTTCCGCAGAGCCACGTTGCGCTTGGTCTGCACCACGACAGGAAAAAAAAAAAAGGTGAGATCAATGGTATAATTTAAAGTGGCAACTCGATGTGCAAGAACTCACCTGGAAGATGAAGTTCCGGTTGGAGTCCGTGGCCGCGAGCAGGTACTTTCCACTGGGCGACAGACTCAGATCCATGATCGTGTAGGACACGTGCTCGATGTCGTCCGGGTTCATGTTGACTCTGCACCACAATCCCAGTTAGCACCAAGTCAAAGTATCCCTCCTCATGCCACAGACTCACCTCTCCTTCTCGAAGGTGGTGCAGTCAACGTAGTGCACGTAGCAGTCGTCCCGTACGGCAATCACTAGTACCTCTCGGCCACTCTGTCCATCTCCATCCGACTCCTCTACCGGCGCGAACACCATGGCTTCCACCGCTCCGTTAAAGTAAAAAGACTTTATCTTCTCGCAACATTCACCTCCCGAGTCTCCACCTCCCTCCATCAGCTGAGCGCACCGGTAGATGTTCACCGACTTGTCACTAGACCCCGTAGCAAACAGCAAGCCGGATTTGCTCCACGCCAGCTTGAAAGCGCCCTGTCGGTTGTGGTCGTGGAACGCGCACACCGTCTCGACGTGATACTCGTCCGCACCCTTTACGAGGCGGTACAAGGCATGCTTGGCGTCCATTCCAGCCGCCACAAAGTAGTCGGCATACGCTGCCCTGGGGTTACAGGCCAAAGCCAGCACCGGGGCACTAGTGACCACAGTACAGAGCTTGCGGCCAGTCTTCCAGTCGTGCACACAGACACACTTGTCCGCGCCACCGGAGATGACGATCTCGGGTCTCGTGGCGTGTGCAGCAACACTCAAAAGGTTCCCGAACGAGTGCACGTTGTCTACTGTCACCAGTTGATGGATCTGTAGCGCCGGTCCGGGCAGCAGCAACTCGTCTGGCACCTGCAGCAGCGTCGCAACGTCCGAAGAAGAGGGCTGCTCCTGTCTCTCGAGCAGCAAGCGGTTGGCTTCGGCCAGCAGCTCGTTCTCGTCCGTCAACGACTGGATCTGCTGACTGGAGGATGCGTCCAGCCGGTCGTAGCGCTCTTGCAGCACGCGCAGCGCCTCGCGCAGGCGCACGTTCTCGGCCTCGAGCGCCATGGGAAGGTAACAATTCCCTCTCGAATCTTTCAATAGTATAAGTTTATTCGAGTATAATTCGAAAACGTTTTTAATGAATTGCGATCGCTAGCATGGCTGGCCCCATCGGCGATGCGCTGGCGCGGCGAGAGGGCCGCTGGTGAAGCAAGTGGTTTAGAAGCAGTTTCCGTACTCCTCAGTCTCATGAGAAGACGGACGTCAGGAAAAGGATGAACACGTGTGTGCTGGGCAAAAGGCCACAGCAGGACGACGAAGTCGAGGCGCACAGGAGAGTCTCTGTGCTTGAGCGCACAAAGCAAAAGGGGAAGATCCTCTGCCCGACCTCGCGTCCAAGCAAGCTTTATTCAGCATCTAGAAGTTTCTATATAGCCTGCTTTGCCGTGGCAGGCCGCAGGCCTTGACAGTATAAAGCCACGCCGCCAACGTTGTCGGAAGGCGGTGTTGACGCCGAGCAGCGGCGATCTTGCAGAGTGATGAACGGTAGGAGTCGAATTGTACGGAGCGTACTGGTGCACGCCATGAACCAGCATAGCTTCTCACAAAGCAAGACTTCCTACGCTCATGCTCGACTCCTCGCGCGTCGTCAGCGCTCTGCGTTTTCTCGTCGGGCGTCCCGATGCCCAAGGAGACGAGTCGCGCCAAGGCCTAGGCCCGCCGCACCTCCAACACGGCGAATGATCCCAAGAAGGAGCACATGAGCGAGGGCGAGGCCATGAACTACCGCTTTGCACCACCAATGATAACCAGCGTCATCGTGCACCTCATGCTGCTGTTGCTAACGCTGCCCATGAAGTGGTTTGAAAGGCAGCAGAGGTGGGTCTTCGACTTCGCCGTAATCGAGGCTCGTGTCGACCACCGCTGGACGGAACGCACGCTACGCAAGGTGCCAGCTAAGATCAAGGAGCTGGTGGACGGCGACAAGAAGGAGCCGGGCAAGCGGCAGGCCGAGGTAGGGAACACGGTCGAGGCGTTGACTCTCCGCGTACACGCGTTGCGCCCGCCGATGGTCACTGGGGAGAGCTGCACGTCCGTTTACGAGCGGATGCTCGCGGACGGCAAGGACCATCTTCTCTGACGCAGAGGTAAATCTATTCCTCAAAGATCCTAGCTTTTATCTGTCCGTTTGAGGCGAGGATTGGGTGTTAAAAAGAAATCAATCGCAACAGCTACTTGCCCGGCAAGTAGCTCGGACATTATAGTAAAGTAATGCTCTACTAAACCTGCACAGCAATAGGAAATACATGTAGGGTGAGTAGATCAATAATAAATAATGGTTCAATAGCTATTGTACTCCACGCGTATAGTTCTCGTCGGCAACAGCTGCGTCGACACTCAAAAAGGAATACCATCCCAGAACTTACGATTCGCGGGCAAGAACGCGATCATCTCGAAGTTGACAGGGAGGGGCGACGATCGTTGCAGCGTCATGACGAGCTTGCACTGCGAGAAAAGTCTCTCGCAGAGGTTGCTCGTCAGCGAGATAGCTGCCACGATGAGGCAGCAGCTGCGACGTGGCTGCGTTCGAGCGCAATAGCACCGTCGCAAAGTCCTCTGCGGCATTGCGCGATCGCGCATTCACACCGGAGCCACGCGTTGCTGGGGTGGACTTCGCAGCTGCCTCCAACTCGAAGGGCTCCAACACTTGCAGCTCCTCGGGTGTCAGCTCTTCTCTGCGTGCTCCAGCCACCTAATAGGAGCAGCAGTTAGAAAATTAGATATGAGCAACATAATATATAAATGCAACATAAGAACACAAACCTTTGCAACCGCGCTCTCAAACGCCAGGGAATGCACGATGTGGGCGTCAGGGAGGAAGTACTCCTCAGTCATGGGGTAGCTCTCGGGCATCTTGTCAAACAGGATACGGACGGCGCGCATTGAGATCGCGTCCTTCTGAAGCTTCTTGCAGACGCTTTTTAACGTCTTCAGGCTCTCTGAGAGAGAGGCAACACTACGATGAACAGCTGGCTTTGGCACGAGGTCGTCCACTGCATCTACGCGCTTGATCGCGTCGCGGATGCGCACGTAGCGCGCCAACATCATGAACGTTGAACTCCACCGGGTCGCGTTCATCCGCAGCGGTGCCAGTAGTGTGTGGCGATTGAGCTCCGTGCGTTTTTTGGGGGTGCGTAGCGCCGCCACGAACGCGGTCACGGCTCCGATGAGGTCCTCGTGCTCCGCTTGTCCTTCAGGTGTCTCACGAGGTTGCCGTAGCCACTGGGGGGGAAGCTGGTGTCTCACTGTACCGCAGTACTTGTACTTGACGAAGTGGTTGGGGGGAGCGGCGAAGAGCACGCGGCAGATGTCGGTGTTCTTGGTCATCGTTTGGGGAGGAGGAGTTGCTGAGAAATGATAGAATGGGCTAGCATCCCGCCCAAGCTGTCACTGGCGTTTGGATAAAGTCACTGTGGAGTCAAGTCTTACGTAGAGGAGGCTCTACATAAAAGACTTGGCTCCACTATGTCCTTGAAAATGGCTACTTAGTACATGTATTGTCAGCGAATAGCATTAATACAGCCCTGTAGCGTAGTACATACACTAATTGGGACGAAGTCCCCTCATAATGATCCTGATATGATAAAAAAAAACTACTCAGATTAACTTAACTTTTTTGATAAATTTACTCCTATTTACTATATAATATATCAGATTTGTGAATAGCGTTTAGGGTTAAGCATATAGCTTCGTCTTCGGGGGCATTTTGAGCAAAAAAAACTCCATATACGGACCCGGGAAACCACATAAACTGAACAGCACTCCGACTGATATGTCGCTAATATGGAGGATACTGGGTACACTGACCTACTGTCCACTAAGCGGAAGTGCACGCTTTAGGAAAACAGACAATCGCTAATTTGGCTTGGGTACCGAAGCATACCGAGGGGTTCGCTAAAATGCTACAAGTTATCGCAGCGCTTTATGACAGACTGTACCCATAATTAGCTAGGTAAAAAATACTTCAACCTCCAAATTAGGGGTGGAACACGGATTGCACCCCCATTTTATCTAGCTAGCTCAGCTTAAATAGGCCTGCATACGATGGACGCAAGAAGCGCCTGCAGTGGATCCGTGCCACGACGCGATCAATGGCATCCCCGAGTACGGCATCGCGCCCTTCCTGATCCGAGACGTCAAGTTGGTGTAGCGATAGTCGCTATTCGACTACACTCCCAGGCGCGGGGCCTG
>JAABLK010000471.1:0-26372 GCA_012295415.1 Phytophthora chlamydospora
TGAGCTGGATGGGATCGTTCATCCACTGGTGGAAGGACCTATGGGCGGTTCCGTCCAGCTGCAGACACTGGATGCAGTAGGCATATATCCCCACATCCCCAAAATCGTCATAGGAATCATGAAAAAGGTGCATTTTACTTACAACTTACAGTTCGTTTTCTTACTGCCCCGCACGGTTGCCTCGAAGCATATTAAGCTGATCGCGTAGCTGCTGGCATTGCGCGAATAGCTCGTCCCTCTCCTTGCGTGTTGCTTCGAGCGCTTGCATGGCTCTATCCAGTTCGCCCTGAGCTTCCTGCGCACGAGATTCGCGCTGCTGCTGTTTTTCAACCGTCTCCGCATCTTCCGTGCTGCTTTTGCCGCTTTCCCCTTCCTCTTCTTCGTCGAAAGCGTCCTCGTCGTACTCCGCATCACGCTGCTCTGCTAGTAGATCCTGCCAATACTCGACCGTCTGCGTCTGTTGCTCGTGCTGGCGCAACACCTGCAGATACATCTTCTCGGCTGTGTCGAGCTTCTCCTGGAGAAGTTGCACTTCTTCTTGCTGCCACAGGTCTCCACTCAGGCTGGACGACGCCTCCAGCGCAGTCTCTCCTTCGCGAGGTTTCGGTAGCAATCGCAACCGACTGCTCTGCGATCGTTGAATGGCGTAGTTCGACGCCGATGCGGTCTTCTGGTCGTCCAAGCGCGTCAAGAAGCCTTCCATCTCCAGCAACCTCGTTTGCCACTGCCCACTGCTACCACCGCCTGCCTTTTTTGCTTCAGCACCAACACTGCTGCTACCCCTTGGTTGTTCTGTTCTCCGTTGTTGCTGCACATGCGTGAACAAGCCTTGATAGCAGCGTACCAACAGTGCATACAGGTGCGAGATGAACTTTGGCTCTGTCAAATCGCTGGTACCGGCACGAGCCTGAGCCAGCGCATGCAGCACGACGACGGCCAGTTGACCCGTAGACAGTTCTTGCAGCGCAGACAGCGATAGAAACAGCGTGTCTTGGCCATCTTGGTGGCCATCCTCCGCTGAGTAACTTGCGTAGTCGGCATCCCCATTGTCGCCACGTCCGAAGGTTTCTACGACAACTAGCGCCGCTGCCTCGTCTTCTTCGTGGGAGACCGTTTGGAGCAAGAGCTCTGCGAAGTCTCGTCGGGCTCGCATCCGGTCATCAAGTACGGACACTTGAGGCAGCGCTGCCACGTCCAACTGGTTCGCGTCCAGCACTCCAAGCGAAGAGGAAGCTAGAAAGCTCTGCTTGTCCACGCTCGTCTTCTTCTCGTAACGACATCCTACCGCCACAGCTTCTGCAACAGCGAGTCGATAGGCAAGTGAACCAGAGCCTTCTTCGTCTACGTTGGCCACTTTTGGTGGATCGTTTTCTTGACCAGGAGGTTCTTGGTCGCTGCGTTTCAAAGCTGCCACCAAAGCTTCGATCTTGGTAAGTCGCTCTTCCAACACGTCTTCCAGGCGCTTGGCCAGCTCTGCAGTCAGAGCAGAGCGAGACGCTTCTGCATTCTGCTGTTGCTGGTCACTCGCCTCTGTCGGCTCCACTGAAGGCTTGAGCAGCTCCTGCTTCTGATGGAGCCCTGCCTTCTCCTGAGCGAGCCGCTGGCTCATGGCAGCGATGAGGATCTGCGTCTTGCGTCGAAACTCGTCCTCGATCAGCACCCTCTGCTGCACAATTCGAGCTCGTACGTGATTCTTTTGCTGCTGCCCACGGCCTTCAAGCATCATAGTGAGTTCCTGGAGTTGCGCCGCATGCTCACGCTCCGCTGCTTCCCGCTGCGTTGTCTTGTCCAAAGGCACAGCCTGCAGTCTTGTAGCCAGCAACTGCATCATTGCTGCTCGCTCTTCAGCCAGTAGAGCTGCAATGCGCGCTTCCTCTTGTGCTAGTTGATCCTGCTCCTCCTTCGCAAGACGCTCAAGCTCCAAGCGCATCTCCTCTTCAAGCTCCCGACGACGCTCGCGTGCTTCAAGCTCCAGCCTGGCACGAAGCTCAGCGACGCGATCGTCCGCTTCCCGCTGTGCAGCACTCATTCCTGGCTGCAGAGCTGCTGGTTGCGTTTGCGTTGAAGCTCCGGGTACGTAAGCGAGTGCCGCAGTGTGTTGAGCGTCGAAATACGCCAGCAAATACACCACCTCCCGCATCTGTCGCTCTCTCAGTCTCTTCTCCGCTTGTCGTTTGGCCTCTTCGCTTTCGTCTGCTGCTTGTTGCTCAGCGTCTCGCAGCGTCTCCACAAACTCCGCGTCAATCTGAGCCAGAAGGCGCTCACTCTCCTCGTTCGAACCAGCTTCGCTTTGCCTACTCGAGAGTTCCTGCAGTGCCTGGGCCTTGCGCGCTGCTTTCTGCTGCGTCACAGCTTGCAGAGCGCGCCGTACGTTGTAAATGGCTCTCGCTGCAAGCTCGGCTAGTTGTGCGTCGAGCTCTCGCTCGTGTCGAGCACTCACCACCAACTCCACCGCTCCGAGCAACGAGAGCTTTGCCGGTACAAGGCCGTAGGTAAAGAGCTGCTGGACGGCAACCACGTCGTGTTGTTGCTGTCGAGCCGCTCGCATCAACGCTCCAGCCTTTTCTTCAGCAGGCGACAGCACCGCCGCTTCTATCGACTGTGAAGCTGCTGCGTCTTCTGCAACAGCAACCTCCTCCGCCTGTCGCGCTGCCTCTGCGAGTGCTGCTTCCCGCTCTTTCTCGGCCTTGGCAGCTTCCTCCGCTTCTTGCTGTTGTCTGGCGTGCAAACGTTGGCGCTCCAGCTCGCGCTTCTCCTCGAGTTCTCGCAGCTTCCGCGCTTTCTTGGCCGCGACGCGAGCCTCCAGTCGCGCCTTCTGCGCTGCTCCATCGGCGCTGTGCGTCTCGCGCAGCTCCCGCAAGTTGGTGTCGAACTCTCGCGCCATCTTGGCCGCCGTCTCGGTCGCCTGCTGCTGTAGCTGCAAGGCCAGCGCTGCCGCTCGCTTGGCCGCCTGCTCGTTTGCTTCTCGAGCGAGACGCGCTTCCAGCTCCTCCTTCTCGCGTCGCTGGCGAGCGCGTTCCTCCTGCAGCTTCTGTGCTAGCCGTGCAGCGATCTCCAGTCGCTCCTTCTCTTCTGCCTCCGCCTCCGCTTGGGCTTGGGCCTGCGCCAGAGCTTCCGCCTGCTCTCGTTCAGCTGCTAGTCGAGCCTCTTCTTCGGCATCGACGCCAACTTGCTGAGCTTTAGCGCCGTCGATCGCAGCGGCTTCTTCTTCTTGCCGCTGTCTGCGAGCGCGACGCTGAGCGATGCGCTGCTGCAGCTTCTCCTCCTGTCGCGCCTGCTCTTGAGCTAGAGACGCCGTTAGCGCTCGCAGCTCGCGCTCGTGCTCGTCCTTCAGTCGGTTCATCTCCTGCTGAGCCACTTGCTGCTGCTTCTCCGCACGCTCGCGCTCTTGCTGCTGCTTCCTCTCTTGCAACACACGGAGATCTTCCTCCTGTTTGCGTTGAATGGCGTCCCACGCCTCTTGCTCCGTTGCTGCTAGTGCTGCAGCTAGAGCTGCTTCCTCTTCTTCCTGCTGCTTGCGCTCTGCCTCTTCCACAGCCTCGACGTCCACCTTGGCTGTCGCTTGGGCCTCAGCTAACGCTCTCTTCTCCTTGCGTCGAGCTATCCGGTCCTGTAACGCGTGCTCTTGACGCTCACGTTCCACCAGTAAGGCCTCGCGCAGCTTGGCTGCTTCGGCATCGTGAGCGTCACGACAGGCTACCAGCTGAGCCTCGATCTGCGCTTCAAGTCGTAAGCGTTCTGCTTCATCCCCCAAGCTTTTATCATCATCGTCCTTGGCGCCTTGTTTCGCCTTCTCTGCTTGCTGCTTGCGCTTCTTCTCGGCCAAGCGATCAGCCAGTTTGCTCTTGGCCTGCGCTGCTTGTGCTGCTTGAAGCTGCTGCGTCTCTCCACGATGTCTGGCAAACTCCGCTGCCACACGCGCCGCCTCTTCTTGAGCCTTACGAGACGCTGCTGCCGCCTTGGCGGACGCTGCGGCGGCGTCCTGAAGCTGCGCAGTAGCCTGACGCATCGCAGCCTCTTGCCGCTCACGGTCTTGCGCCAACGCTGCTGCTTGCTCCTGCCTCATCTGCTCTTGTAGTGCGGCCATCGCTGCTTCATCTTCTGAGCTCGCAGCCTCCTCTTGCTGCCCTTCAACTCCCTTGGAACGACGTGCTTCCTTCTTCTTGGCCAGCTTTTCACGCAGCTGAGCCTCTCGCTTCTGCTGGTCGGCTAGCAAAGCTTCCTGAAGCGCACGTCGCTCCCGTGTATGCTCTTCCTCCAGCCTCTTGAGCTCACGCTCGGCAGCAGCTCGCAAGTCAAACGCAGCCTGACGCTGAGCTTGAGCCTCCTGCTCGAGGTTTCGAGCTACAGCTGCGAGTTCTTGCTGCTGACGGTCCACAAGCTGCTGTCGGGCAGCGCGTTCTTGCTCTTCCAGCTCGGCCTGGGCTGCTTGGACTTCTTGATCGGCAGCAGCCTCCGCATCCTTGCTCTCTTCGTCGTCACTGTCACCGCCATCAACGCTACGTCGCTGTCTCTTGGCAGCCAGCCTCTGCTTCAACGCCAGCTCCTGTCGCGCTCGCTCAGCTCGAAGTGCCTCCTCCAACTTGGCCGACTCCGCTTCGTGGGCTCGCTTGCATGCAGCCAACTGCTGCTCAATGTCTGCCGCTCCACGCTCATCAGCTTCGCGCAGAGCCCTCGCAAGAAGCTCCTTCTCACGTGCAGCTTCGGCTTCAAGCTCGGCTTCTCTGGCTGCTCGATCTTGCTCGATCGCGACGAGTTCTTGCTGCTCTTCTAGCTGTAAAGAATGCTCCAGTGCGGCCGTGGCAGTCTCCACCTTACCAGGCTCACTGCTTGCCTCGGCGATTACCAAGGCCGCCGCTCGCCGCTTGTGCTCGAGTCGAGCGGCTAGAGCAGCTTTACGGGCTGCTGTCTCTGCTTCTAGCTGATCACGTCGAGCCCTGACACCCCGGGCGTGAGCTGCCTGCACGCTAGCGATCTCTCGAGCCACAGAGCCATCGTCCTCGATCTGCTGAGCCTCCTGCTCAACAGGTTGTGCTCTCTTGCTAGCATTCAGAGCATCAAGGCCTTCACGTGGCCCTTGCTGGTCTCGAGCTTGTCGTCGTCCCTGCTTTCGCTCAGCTAGACGTTTGGCCATCTCTTCTCGACTGACGGCGACGGCAGCAGCGGAGCCTTGCAGTCTGGCGACTAGAGCGGCTTCATACTCGGCTCTTACACGCTCAGCTTCGAGGCGAGCAGCGTCAAGCACCGTTAGCGCCGCTTCCTCCGCTGTTCTAGTCGCAGCAGCAGCGCACACTTTTGCTAGTAGTTCGGTCGCCTTTTCACGGCGTGACTCGCTCGCTTCAGCTTCCAACGTCGCCCAGTTGGCCTCGAACGAGGTCTCTAGCGCTGCCACCGCCTGCTGTTCCTCCTCCTTCTCTTCCTCTTCAGACACGATATCCCCTTCCTGCCGTCGTCGTTCCTGCTTGCGCCGCAGTTTGGCTCGCAGCGCGAGCTGTTGTCGACGCTTTTCAGCCTCCAGGTTGTCACGGAGCTCTCTCAAATGCCTTTCGTGCTCTGCTGCAAGCCGCTCGAGCTCTTCTCTTGCTCTTCGCTCGGCTAACTCCGCTGCATCGAGACGCTGACCCGCCGCAGCTTCAAGAGGGGCCAATATCGCCTCAACCTCCTGCTGCTCGCGCTCTCGTAGTGCAGCCCAGGCCTCATCCTCCTGAGCAGAAAGATTCTCGTGGAGTTCTCGTGTCAGCTCCTTCTCCTCTGCTTCCTCTGTGTCTTGGGGCATCGGCTCAGTGCCATCTCTTCTAGCAGCTCTCCGCCTTCGCAGACGCTCCTGGAGTAGCTGCTCTTGCTGTCGACGCTCCACTTCAAGAGCTTCGCGCAGCTTCTGCTGAGCTTCTTCGTGCTGCTTCCGCGTCTCCTCCAGCAACGCATCCACGTCGTCGCTGCTTGAAGCGATGCCTTCCGCTAACGTATCTGCAGAGCTTTCACGCGCGTGCTGCATTGAGAGTGCAAGGGCTCGAGCTGCTGACGCAGCCGAAGCGTCGATCGCCAGGCTTTCCCGCTCCTCTTCTCGATCTAGAGCAGCTTCGGCGCGTTCTTTCTCGCTAGACGATAGCGCTGTGTCGCTCTGCAGTGCCTGGCGTTTGCGTTCAAGTCGCTCTGCTAGTTGCGCTTTCCGCAGTCGCGTTTCGTCCTCCAGTCGAGTCTTCAGCGCTCCCCACTCGCGGTTGTGCTCGTCATGAAGCCTCTGCAACTCCCGCTCCAAGTCATCAACCACTACCGCCTGCATATCCATCGACAATGCCGCTGTTGTTGCTGATGGAGCGGCTTCCTCGCGCTGGGTAGCGCTCGCTGTCCTCCCTTTGCGAGACCTCTTCGCAGCAAGTCGCTGTTCGAGTCTGCGTCGACGATCCTGAGCTTTCAACGCGTCGACATCCACAGCATCTTCTCCATCGCTCAAGCAGTCGTAGAACTCTCGCGTAACTCGTTCAGCCTCTGCGCAATGAGCTGCAGCCAGCGCTTTCCGTGCTGCCTCAGCGGCTTCTGCTTCCGCGCGAAGCCGTCGAGTCTCGAGCTGCAAATCCGCTTCCTTGGCTTGCGCTTTATAGTCCAGTTCGCGAAGCGCTTGACTCGTTTGCTCGCTCATTGCTGCATCGAGTCGCTGCCGTTCCCGTTCGTGCTCCTTGTCCAGCTCTTTCAGTGCTTGATGGACGATCTCTTCAGTCAGATCAGTGGGGTGTTCCTGCTTCAACTCCGCCAGCCGTTCGGCCCGTCGTCTGGCCATCCGCTCCAGCAGTTTGTCTTGCTGTCTGCGCTGCTCCACACCCAGAGCTTCACGAAGCGCTCGTCTGCCTTGTTCGTGGTCGCGATGGATGCCGCCCAGCTCTTCTTCTTTGATCGCCAGGCGTTGAGTAGCCTTGTCACAGCGCGCTCTCGCCTTCCGGTCAGCTTCAGCGAATACCGTCCCCACTTCGTCACGAAGCCGCTCGTGCAGTGCGCTTAGTTGCTGGGTCTCCATTTCAGTAAGCTTGGAGAGTTCCGCCGCCTCTTCTCCTCGTAGAGCGTCATCCAATGCCGCGAGTTCGCTTGGATTCACGTCCTGGCCGGAAAGTCCAAGCGCTTGCAGCTTCTCACTACGCTTGTGCATCAGACGCTGACGCAGCGCCTCCTGTTGTACTTGTCGCTGGACTTTCAGGGAGTCTCGAAGCGCGGCCGTCTCCGTCTCGAAGTTGGAGCGGCAAGCAGCAAGGAGTTCCTCGATGTCCGCAGTGCTTTGAGCGCCAGCCGACTGGACAGCTGCGGCGAGTTGATCGAGATCTGCGTGGACTTCAGTCTCCAGTGCAAACTTCCGCTCAATGGCGCTCGCTTCAAGCTGTTGCAGAAGCGCTTCATCATTTTCTTCGTGTCCTTGACCCCCATGGAGCTTAGCGTCTCGCTTGCGACATAGACGGTTCTCCAGCTCAGCCTTCCGACGTGCTTCATCCTCCTGTAGCTCCTGCTGTCGTTGTTGCCACGCGCGAAGGTGGTCGGCACTCAGCGCCTTGATCTGCTGCTCCAACTCAGCTGTCATGGTATCGGCCACTACGTTCTCTCTGTCGGCACTGACACTGCTGCTCTTGGGGACGACCGTCGGCACTACACGCGCTGCCAGTCTCTCCACCACGCTCCGCTTCCGTACGACCATTTCCGTCGCTTCCTGCATGGCTGATTCCCTAGGCTTTCGAGCATTATACAGTCTCAAGAGAACTGCTAACTCTTCGTCATTAATGGCCGCAGAGCTCGAAAGCTCGTCTCGAGCACGCACCACCGTCTCCTTCACTGCAGTAGCGGCTGCTTCATCAACGCAAACGTCTCGTAGTTGCTGCATCAATCGATCTTCGTGCTCGTGCTGTTTGCTGCGCTCCTCAGTAAATGCGAGTTGAGCTTGGGTCTCCAGCTGATCTTCCAGTCGCTGGCGTTCTACCAGCTCCTGCTTCGTGATGACGTCGTCCATCTCAGCGACTTCCTCAGGCGAAGCCCCAGCGGGAAGTTGACTGCGTTGTTGCTCGCGCCTCTGGGCCATGCGCTGTTGCAGTCGCTGCTGTTGCCGTCGCTTCTCCGAGTCTAAAGCGTGAGAGAGTGTCGTCAAAGCATTGGCGCTCTCGTCTTTGAGACGCTCAATCTCGCGCTCCGTAGCTTCACGGGCTTGCGCGGCTTCGGCTTCACGCTGTGCGGCCTCCTCTTCCAGTACACTCAGCACATCTGCCACCGCACTCGCTAACTGTTCCAATCCCGCCTTGTCTCCAGGCTGCAGCTTAGTCACCGCCAACTCGAGGTGTTGTCGACAGTCACGAAGCTCCACTTCCACCTCCTTCCCGCTCTTCTGCAGAGCAGAAGCCACCGCCTTCGCGAGTGTCGCGCCAGTCCTTCGTTCACTGTTATCAAGAGCTGCGAGTGCCTTGTTCAGTCCTTCATCGATCTCAGTCAGAGCTGCGCGTTCTTGTACATCAAGTGACTCCGGCAATGAACTAGCAGACTGGGTCTTTCCTGCCTTCTCTCCTTCCTTCTCGAGTCGTCGACGATCCATTTTATCCGCCAGCTTAGCTCTTCGCATCGCAGCATCAGCCTCAAGCTCTCGCCGCCGTTCAACGCAGGCCAAGACGTACTCAGCATGTAGTTTATCAAACGCTTGCTGCGTGTGTTGCTCAATCTGCGCAGGAATTTGGCTGGCGAGGGCGTCAAGGAGCTCTCCGGTGAGCTCAAGGCGGCTTCGTGGGGTTGCCACTGGGGTAGGATGCGTGTCACCAACTTCTAGCTCGTCGAGAAAGGCTAGTTGAGCCTTTGCTACAGCTACAGCGACTGCTGCCTCGGCCTTCCGCTCTTCCACCTCATGTTGCAAGTTGAAATGCTTGTCTCTCAGTTCTTGAATCGCTTGACTCGTGAACTCTTCCAGTTCGAAGCCACTTGCACCGCCGTCGTTGGATACTTCGTCCAGCCTTTCTTCCTCCCTTCCTGTCTCTAACGCGGTACTCCGCTGACGACGCTTAGCCGACAGTTTGTCTCGTAGTTTGGCCTCCAGACGGAGTCGTTCGCTTTTGATTTCCGCTCTCAGCGTCGTGAAGTCACGATCCTGTTCACTGCGAAGTTGCTTGAGCTTAGCGTCGGCCTCGGCGATGATACTTTCACGCTTAACTTTCTCTTCCTGAGCGGCGTGTCTTGCTGCGTTAGCGACCTCAGTGGTGGCTTTGTCGAGCTCCTTGTGATCGTGGTTATCACCACTAAGAGGCCGGCACTTCTCCACTTGGTCTCGGAGACGTTCCACTGCACGATCCACCGCGTCCTGCTGCAGCGCATCCATGTCGTCCTGCTTCCTCACCACTTCTTCCAGCACTTCCTCCCTGTATTCGGCGAGTTCACGCATCAAGTCTCGTGTCTCCTGCTCCGACAAAGGGACAGAAGTTACTTCGTCCGCTGCTTCATGTTTCTGTGCCATCCGCTTCTTCTTTAGTCTGTCTGAAAGCTGCTCCTTGCGCAGTTCCTCCTCCATTGCCAGGATCCGAACGCGGTCAGCCCAAGCCTTCGAGTACACGTCGTTGAGCTGCGCGATGATGTCGGCATTGTCATCTCCAGGCGTCTGCGGGCGCAGCTTGACTCCCTCCTCTTCTGCTACGAAATCTCCTTCTCTTTGTGCTAGTTCTGGTGGAAGACTCTCATCGCCTGTCATGAGTGCGTCAAAGTCTTCCAGCATATCGTCTGACGGCTCAGCGAAGTCTCCTTCAGCCTCGTCGCCACCACTTCCGAACTCCATCTCCAGACTCGATAGTTCCTTCAGATACTCTTGTTCAATAGCGAGCTCTTCGTCGCGGAATTGAGACTCCAGAGACTGCTCTTCCTCGTCGTGTTGAGCACGTAAAACGTCCGCTTCTTCCTGTTCACGCCGCTGAACTTGAACTTTCTGGGCCTCCCGCAGCACTTCAGTCGCTGCTTGTCTCGTTGCCAGCTCAGCCTGCGAACGCGTAGCCTCCACGTTAACGGACGACTGGATTCTGCGCAGATCCGACGCGAAGTCGTCCAGCAAGCGCTCCTTCTCCACCGCCGAGAGCTGGGGGTACTTCGCATCCAGGGCGGACGCGTACTCCGCCGCACTCTGCTGTGTCTCGTTCTCAAGTTTCCCCTTCGCATCTGCTGCTGCTCGTTGGTTCATTCCACCTGCAGACGTCTTCACCTGTGCAGGAGGAGCCGCTTGCTCCGTTGACGGCACTCCGTGAGTCCGCAGCAGCGTCGTCAGTCCAACCAGCAGTTCCTTGATCTGGAAGAGCGTCTCGTCCCGAAGTTTCGCTGCAGCCTCTTCCTCCGCAGATTGAGACGGTGACGATGGAGTGCTGGGCTCTTCATCTTCGCTTTGTTTTACGTTGGAGGCAGCGATTCGATCTCTCTGTTCCTGGTCCGCAGCACTCCACTGGTCCGTTGCACTTCCCACCGCTCTGCTCAGTGCGTCTTCTGCCTGTTGGGCTCCGCGTCTGAGTTTTGTGGCGCGTGAAGCCTCCTTTGCCAGCTTCTCATTGACCTTCTTCGCCCCCGCTGCGACTTCCTTGAGCAACTTACCAAGTCGGCTTTGCATCTGCGTCTGGACGGTTCGTTCCTTCACCGGGTTCTGCTCCTCGCGCACAGCATCTAGCTCACGACGGAAGCTGGCCTCCAGATCATCAAGAGTGGCGAGGACCTGGGGAAGCGCTGCTCCAAACTTCTGCAGCGTTGGGAGAGGACCGAAGAGCGCTTCGTCCTCTTTGTTCTGAGTCTTCTCAACCTCCTCGTGCAGTTCTAGCAATCTTTGAACTGCATTGTTTGAGTTCGTCAAGTCTTGATCCGTTGGGGCCGTAGGGCTAGCAGTGAAGTATCGTTGGGATGCCTCAAGCACGAAATTTCCCACTTCTCGCCGACCTTTCTCCGCCTCGACGAGGTGGATCAAGGAGGAAGAGGTTTGAGTCACCGGATCGGAGCCCAGCAACGTCTTCAAGTCGTCGAGAACCAGGCAAACGTGCTCCAAACTGGACTTCTCGCTCGAACTCGTGCGCTCCGGAGCATCATCATCGACAGGGGAGGCCATTTCCTGCACCAAAGCGCTCGTCAAGTCGGCCAGCTGGCCCCCCCACCCTTCGATCTCGCGGAGACCGGCGCTCACACTACCCAGCATCGCAGTCTTCTTGTGCTCAAACTGGTCTCGATCCTGTAGGTCTCGCTCGAGGTTCTCCAGCAGAAACTTCTCTCTGCCTGCTACACTCCGCGAGCGTGGACGTCCACTTAACGTGCTCACTGGGAGCGCTTCAGGTGGTTCGTTTTCCTCCGGTTGCGTTGAAGCAGCACCGTCCTCTTTGCTTGAACCAGACGATGAAGACATCAGGTCGGAGGCCACCAGTGCGTTCACAAAGAGCCTCTTGAGCTCAATCGCTTCTGCTTGCAAGTGCTGCATCAGCTGCTTCACGTCTCCCTTCTGGTCCTCGAAGCTCTTGCTCACAGCTTCGTGATGGAACTGCAATCGGTCCACGAGTTCGCGCAGATCCAAGTCTTCCTCGTCCCAGCGCCCCAAGTCTGCGTGATACTCCATCGCAGCTCCCTTTGCCGACTCCTGTCCTCCGAGCTGAAGTTGCTTCATCCCTGAGGTCGTTGGCTCCGTCGCTAGAAGAGTACCAGACACGCCCCCTTCACCTTCCACGGCATCAGTCGTACTCACTGCCACCGTCCCTTTCGAGTGCATGGCAGCGAGGTTCATTTGCTTGCTCTTGGCTCGGTATCCGCTGACGCTCTTCACGGCGGTGTTGGTCCAGCTCTTGGCGCGGAAGTAATAGAGACCAGCAATGACAGCAACCACCACTCCAAACAAGCCTCCCAAGAGGCCGACAATCAGCGCCCAGTCCGGCGCCAAGATGAGGTCATCCGTTCGACGCTTCGCACTGACGGTGATCAGGTTCTTCTCGTTCAGAGGCACAATGGGGGCTTCAGTGGGGCAACTGGTGCCAGCCTTCATCACCACCACAATCGTCTGAGCTGCCGAGTTGAGCGAGTTCCCAAATACGTACGTTCCAGACTCTGTGAAGGAGAAAGCAAAGGCTGACACGGTGCTAGCGTTGGCGTTTACCTTCGTAGCAAGAGCACGGAACGCTCCGTAGTCGAAGCTTGGATTCGTGTTGAGCATCGAGTCCTTGAGGTAAATGGGATACGAACGCGGCACCGACAAGTCGAAGAGCAAACCGCCTCCCACCGACAAGCACAGCATCGGATTGGAGATGGAAGCAGAGCCTGAGGCAGTAGTCAGCCGCCGTCTTTGCGACGCTGTGCCCGAGATCAGTGGCGGCAGGTCGTAGGAGCCAGAAAAGCCGGTCGACGCCACCGCTACCGAGTGCAGCTGACAGTCACTTCCTGCCGTGCACGACACCTTTGAGACCAGCCCAGAAGAGCTGCTTGTGTCCGCTAGCGACGTCACTTCCCCCGTCACAGGGTCATAGAGCTGCAGCTCCCCCGTCGTGCTGTTCACCTGGACTTGTGGCGCTTCATCGCGACACTTTTTGTTGCACACCGTGTCCAGGTCTTGCTGCTCGTCGCACTGGCAGACACCGAGACTCGCGACGTACGTGCCAGTGCCGTTGTTGCAACTGGCAGAGCAAGCTTTCCCACTCGCAGAGACACACGAGCCGTCGTCAGAGCGCACTTGGCTGCTGCTACAGCGGTCGTACACGATCGGCTGGCAGTCGACGTCGCCGTCTTCGTCACTGCGGAGAATCATGTCCTGGTCGTAGAACTCGAAGCCCGGCTCACAGATGCAGTAGCCGTCCGTCATCTGGAAGGCGCGGTGACTGCCAACGCACGTGCATTTGGTGGCACCGGACGCCGCAAAGGCGCTCGTTGAGCAGGGCAAGCAGCTTGGCTGGCCCACAGCGTTTTGATACGAATTCTCTGGACACAGCAAGCACGAAGACGCGTTGGTGGCTCTGTAGTTCGGCTGGTACGTTCCGCTCGGACAAGCGATCTCTGAAGAGCTCCCTGCTGGGCAATGGTAGCCTAGTGGGCATGGATAGCCCCGGTCAACCTCTCGACTTGTCGGATGGCTTGAGTTCGTCGCTCCTAGGCACACGAAGCCTTCCAGACACTCGTCGCAATGAGACCGATTGGCGTCGATCCCGAACGTTCCGGGAGGACAGGCCTCACACGACGAATACAACGACGTGTACGCGCCGTCTAACGGGGTTGTACGGCCGAGATAGCCTAGCGGACACGGGATCTGCGCTGCCGTTCCACTCGGACAGTAGTGACCGAGCGTACAGGTCGCAGGTGAGTCGACCTCAGGCGAGCAGAAAAATCCCTTGGGACACGTTACTGGCGTCGTCGTGTTATACGAGCAGTAGCTGCCACCAGGACAGAGCAGCGGAGAGCCTGAGCCGGCAGGACAGTACGTGGTTGGGTTGCACACTGTCGGTTGTGTTGCCCCAGCTACACAGTACGAGCCTCCGACGCACAAAGCACATTCATCGGGGCTCTTCGCACCGCTCACCGGCCTGAAGCTCCCGGCTGGACAGGCAAGTGGCTCACTAGAGCCTCGAAGACAATAGGAGCCTGGAGGGCAGTCGTAGTCCGTGAGATCGAGGATCCCCGTTCGGTTGCACAGCTTCCCGGCGTCGCACGGAATACAGTCTTCCAGGTTGGCCTTCCCTTCGTCGGTGTTGAACGTGCCAGCCGGACAAGGCACGTCACTAACGCCGTATGGGCAGTACGATCCTGCAGGACAGGGGACAGTGTTGGTGCCGTCGTTGCAGCTCTTCCCGGCAGGACAGGGATGGCAGTCAGTTAGTGAAATACCCAGCGTTTCAAGACGTGACGAGTTCTTCGGACACGGAATGGGGTCTAGCACTCCCTCAGGGCAGTAGTAGCCGCTTGGACAGGGTCCTCCAAGCTCTGTCCTCCACATGATGTCAGCGTCCGTCAGACTCGAAACTCCATTGGATAGCGCAGTGGTTGGGTTCGGATGATCGTTGCGAAGTCTGCAGTAATACCCGGCCGTACACGACGCGGTGATCGCCCCCGCTACGCAGTATTTGCCTGCGCCGCAAGGAGCGCACTCAGTTGCGTTCATTAGTCCAGCCTCATGGCCGTACGTGCCGTTCGGACAGAGTACCGGGTTTTCAATCCCTTCTGGGCAATAGTAGCGAAGAGGACACGGCACCGGAGACGTAGCGTTTGTATCGCAATAGCCGCCGGCGGGGCAAGTGACGCAGGCGCTTTGCTTCTCGAAGCTGTTGTACGTCCCTTTCGGACAGCGAATCTGGCTGCTGGAGCCCTTGGGACAATAGTATCCGGGGTCACAGATCCGTCCTGTAGTGCCGTCCATCGGGTCGGGTAGCCACGCTCCGCCGAGACACACGTGTCCGCCGTCACACAGATCCCCAGTTGCGCCGTCGACGGGCTCTGCTGTCGTCGCGTTCCCAGCACAATAGTGACCTGGAGCACATGCGCCTGACACTTCATTCGTCGGCGATAGGCCTGAGCAGAACTTCCCCGGTGGACACTGCGCACACTCTTTGGAACTCGCTAGTGCCGGTCGATCGCCAAAAGATCCTGCCAAGCACGGATACTTCGTCGGTGACGGGGTTTGCAGTGGACAGTAGTAACCTTGAGGGCATTCCAGTGGCCTCACACTGCCGATCTCACAGTAAAACCTCTCGGGGCACAACTTGCAAGTTTCAAGGCCATTTTCGTCGGCGAACGTTCCAGCAGGACACGGACGCGGCTCAGAAGACCCCTGTGGACATTCAGACCCTTTAGGACACAGTTGAGTCGCAGTACTCTCTCCTCCGGTGCAAAGGTATCCTGGCGGACACAGTTCGTCGGGAATGACGATCCCGGAGGCGCTGCAGATGAAGCCGGCGGAGCACGGGAGACAGTAGCTGGCGTTCACGTTCTGCGTGCTCTTCGAGTACGTCCCCGGTGGACAAGGAATCGGATTGCTGGTGCCTTTCGGGCAGTAGTGGCCACGCGTACAGACGTCTCCGATGACACCGAGCGAGTTGTTTTGCCCCGTGGGTGTCGCGGTGTAAGATCCCTGAACGCAGTAGAAACCTTCGGCACAAGGCAGCGCTGCGTCGGTATTTGTCGAGGAGCAGTAAGCTCCGGCGTCGCACACGATCGGTACGGCCGAGCCTTCTGGACAATTGGTGCCTGGCAGACACGGCCCGCCGGTGGCTGTCGTTTCTGCCGGTGTACTTGTAGCAGAGCCACCGGAGCAGTAGAACCCGCTGCGGCAATTCCCTGTCGGCTTCACCGCGGCGTATCCGTCGATAAACGTACCTCCTGGTGCTGGTGTACACTGCGACAGATCCTGAAGTCCCGTCCTGTTGCCAAAAGACCCTGGTGGGCACGGGAACTCGGTGGCTCGCTTGGTGCTGTCCGGACAGTAATGGCCCATCGGACACTCATTGACCAGGTATTCGACGCTGCCTAAGGGACAGAAGAACCCGGGAGGGCACGCGAGGCACGTCGGTGAGCCCGTCACGTCGGTGTACGAGCCTTCAGGACAAAGTGTCGGACTGGCAGACCCTTGCGGGCAATAGGAACCAATCGGGCAGGCCTCACCCCCAAAGTACACACTGAGCTCCGTGCTGTCCACCGTCGTAGTCACGACCTTGACGACTCCAGACGAAGGGTTCGGTTGCGTGTTGTTTCGCTTGCAGAAGTACCCGGCGTCGCACAGTCCGGTGGGCTCCACGAGTCCTGCATCACTGCAGTAAGTTCCTTCATCGCAGAAGACGCAGTCTTCGGCCTTCACGAGTCCTGTGTCGTTCGAGTACGTCCCCACTGGACACGGAATCGGCAAGTAAGTGCCTTTGGGGCAGTAGAATCCAACGGGACAAACGTGAGTGGCATTGCCAGCGTTCTTGCCGAAAGCATTCTCCGATCGTGGAGGGCAGTAGGACCCTGCAGCGCACAGTCCTGTACCCTGCTTCATACCCAAACCGTCACAGAACGACCCCGGTGTGCATTCCTGACACTCCGTCACATTCGTGAGTCGAATGGCGTTGCTGAACGTTCCGATCGGGCACGGTATAGGCACTTCAGCAGTGCCAGCAGGACAGTAGTGGCCTGCAGGACAGTCGGCGTACGTGCTTGTCGCCACTCCATCACAAAAGTAGCCCATCGGACACTCGTCACATACGTCTTGGCCCTTGTCTGCTGCGTACGTCCCAGCAGCACACTTCAACGGGGCAGAGCTCGCTTCCGGACAGTAAAAGCCTGAAGGGCAGACCGCCCCAGTCACAGAATCCGTTGGCGTTGGGGACGACGCGCTCGAAACACAATAGTAGCCAGGGCTGCACGTTCCTGACGGCTCTACCAAGCCTGTGGCGCTGCAGTGTTTGCCACCGGGGCACAACGAGCACGATGCGAGACTTGTGCCTCCCGTGGCAGCTCTGAACGACCCCGTCGGACACGGTGCGGCGCTTCCCGTACCTTCCGGACAATAGCTCGCTACGGGGCACACGTAGCCGTACGTCTGCGTCACCGGGCTGGAAACGGGTGATCCTCCAACGCAGACAAACCCCGCGAGACACGGCCCACTTGGTGCGGATAACCCGTAGGAATCGCAGTACTGGCCGCTAGGGCAAGGCTCACACTGGTCCAGTTTCACCAGGCCCTCCACATCCGCAAAGCTCCCTGGCGGACACTTCACTGGCAAGCTGGTTCCTTCAGGACAATAGTTTCCAGTCGGGCAGGTCTTCGGTGTGATAGTTCCTGGTAACCCGCAGTAGAACCCAGCAGGACAGACCACACACTGGTCTTGAGCTGGATAGAGGTTGTATTGTCCGGGTGGACACGGCAGTGGCACGGTGGCGCCTGCGAGGGAGAAGGAACCGGGCGGACTTTCCATCTGCGTTGGAACAGCAGCACCGCCGATGCAGTAGTAGCCTGGATGGCAGCTTCCTGTGGGCAGAAGAAGTCCTGGTGTCTCACAGTACTCGCCAGGAGGACACGGCACGCACTGTCCCACCGATTCGAGTCCCGTGAAGTTGTTGTACGAACCTGGCGGACACAGCGTCGGTGACGATGACCCCAGTGGACAATACGCTCCTGGAGGACACTGGTCTCCCGTGTGTCGGTTGCTCACACCAAACAGCGTCGACTCGTAGTTCATCGGCGCCGACGTGTACGCGCCCAAAGTGCAGTAGTAGCCTGGATCACACAAGCCGCGCGGGACGGTAAGCGCCGTGGCATCGCAGTACATTCCTGGCGGACACGGCAGACAATCATCTACGGTTCGTAAGCCTGTGGCGTTGGCGTAGGTGCCGATCGGACAGGGCTCGGGACTGGAGATGCCTGTGCGGCAGTAGAAACCAGTCGGACAGGTGATCGGGTAGGCCGTGCCGATGGGGCAGTACGCGCCCGAGACGCAGACCGCGCAGTCCTCTTCGCTCTGGCCCAAAGTTCGATTGAGATAGTATCTCGCTGGACACGGTACTTGCGTCTTTGAGGTCGATCGTAGCGGACAGTAGAAGCCTGGAGAGCACACGCCTGTAGGCTCCAGAGCTCCTGCGAGGCTGAAGTATCCCGCCGGCGTGGGGGTGCAGTCACTCATGCTGTCCTGGCCGGTGAGGTTGCTGTACGTACCCGCAGGACAAATGACCGGAGACGGCGTCGCAGTCGGGCAGTAGTATCCCGGCGGACAGGCATCCGTTTCCAGCGCAGGTTCGCTGTCCGATCCTGTCGGACAGTATGTGCCGTTGTAGCACGTCCCGAAGAGAGCTCCGGGCGCTGACCAGCCCAGCGCATTCGCGAGCATGTTCGCTGCGCTTGTGGTCTCGCTGTTGCAGAAGTATCCGGCTACACACGCCGAGCACTCTTTCGATCCGCTGGTAGAGAACTTGCCTTTGCCGCAAGCTTTGGGCGTCACGGAAGCCTCGACGCAAAAGGATCCGGCCGGACACGTGACGCACGCCGGCCATGCGTCCGCCGGTCCCACCGTCTTGGTGTTGTTCACGGATGTGTAGCTCCCAGCCTTGCACGGGACCGGCGCGACGGATCCAGTGGGGCAGTAGTAGCCTGGAGGACAGTCGTCGCATTGGCTCGGCTCGAACAGCGACGTGCTAGTCGTGTAGGTTCCGCTGGGGCACGGAAACTGCGTGTTCGAGGACGTTCCAAGCGGACAATAGTGGCCGGGCGAGCAGCTTCCGTCGATGAAGGACTTGCCACCTTGGCAGAACTTTCCCTTGGGGCAGATATCGCACTCTGCTGCCTCTGATAGCGACGTGCTTGAGCTCCAAGTGCCTGGCAAACACGGAAATTGGTTGGCGTTCCCCGTGCCGTTCGGGCAGAAGAAGCCGGCCCCGCAATCCACCATCATCTGCGTCTCGCCTCCGGTGCCTTGAGGACACGCATGACGCAGCGGACAAATGGTGCAGTCCTCGGACCGGATGAGTTTAACGCTCTCAGTGTACGTCCCGGCCGGACACGGGTGGTCTGCTGGGAACACGGTTCTGCCAGGACAGTAATGGCCCTTTGCGCAGCGATCGTCGTAGTCGATCTGGCCTACGTGCGGGCAGGACCAGCCTGGCGGACATTCCAGACACTCGTGAACGGCTGCGGCCTTCGCTTTCGGGTTGTACGTACCTGCGGGGCATGTCGTCGGTGTACTGCTCGCTTCCGGGCAGTAGTTTCCTAGCGGGCATTCACTGCATTGAGAGCCGATCGTCAACCCAGTCTGCTGGCCGCTGAATGTCCCTGCAGGGCACGGATACTTGTTCACGCTGGGAGTGCCTTCAAGACAATAGTAGCCTTGCGGACATTTTTGAGGCTCCGAGGTTCCAGTTGGACAGTACGAACCAGCGGGGCAGACTTGGCAGACGTCCGAGCTCTTCTTTCCTGCGCGTGGGTTGTACGTTCCGGCTGGACAAGGGTTTTGAGACGCGCGCTTGGTGCCTTCAGGGCAGAAGAATCCTGCCGGACACGTCTGTCTCGTCAACGGCGTCGTCCCCATTTCACAGTAAAAGCCCTCGGGACACGGCGCACACGCGTGGTCAATGCTCTAAGAGCAATTCAGACAGGCAGGAAAGGGTTAGTAGTGCTTTTGGCAAAGATGAAGACGTGCATGCTGGACGTACCTCTCCAGCTGTCACGTTGCCGAAAGTGCCTGCAGGACACAGGAAAAAGGTTGTCGGCGGGTTACAGTAGCCGCCCAAGGGGCAAGCGTCTTCCGGCGGCGTCGGGCTCTTGGATGCCAGGCTGCACTTGTAGCCTGGATAGCACGAGCGGCAATTTGCCACCGCACCTTCACTATAGTACCCAACGGGGCACGGTTGCGGTAGTTGATCAGAGCGAGGACACTCGTAGCCCGGACCGCAAGCGAGACAACTCGTGGACGCACGAAGGCTGTAGTAGCCTACCGAGCAGTTCTTGGGCATCTCGTTCGGTGTATCGCAGTAGTAACCCCGAGGGCACTCGACACACGAACCCGAGCCTGTTTGCGAGTAAAACCCCGTCTGGCATGGCTCGACGCTGGAGCTGTTGGCGAAGGAGCACGCAAACCCTGCCGGACATGGCGTACAAGAACTCGCGGCTCCGATTGAATACGTTCCTTTCGCACAGGGCACCAGCAACTTGGACGTAGGGTCTGGGCACGCGTAGCCAGCAGGACAAGCCGTGCAGTCCTTGGCGCCAGCCAAACTGTAGTAGCCACTAGGACACATGACGGGCGGTGAAGTCGAAGGATCGGGGCACTTGTGACCTGCAGGGCAAGTCGTGCACTGCACTGCTCCTCCTGATGCGTACCATCCAGGGGCGCACACTGCGTTTTGACTTCCATCGAGCTGTGGACACATGTGGCCGATTGGACACGAAACGCACTGCGCCTGGCCGCCTAACGAGTAGGTTCCTGCAGAACAGGCCTCCTTGATCGCTTGGGTCGTCACAGGACACTGCATTCCAGCAGGACAGGTCGTACAGGCCGTGGATCCAGCTTCAGCGTAGGTTCCGTTGAGGCACGGGAGCTGCGTGGTCTGCCCAATCTGCGGACAGGCAAACCCAGCGCCACATTGAGTGCACTTTGCTTGGCCTTGGGCGCTGAAGCTTCCCGGCTCGCACACTGTCGGTGCTGCTGTAGCATTCGCGCACGCCGATCCAGCTGGACACGGCAAGCAGGAGGAAGCTGCAACGAGGCTGTAGGTTCCACTTGGACAGGGAACTGGTGCGCTAGCTGCTGATGAACAGTCCATTCCAACAGGACAAGGCGTACAAGAAGTGCTCAATTTCTCCGAGTAATGCTGCGCAGGGCATGGGATCGGGTCTGACGTTGGCTGCGGACAGTAGCGACCAGCCGGACACTCCAAACACTCAACTGAGCCGGCAGCGGCGTAACTTCCGTCGGCGCATCGAACAGGAGCTTCAGTCGTGGTAGAGCACTTGAAGCCCTTTGGGCACTGCGTACACTGGCCGTCGCCTTCCAGGCTGTAAGTTCCTGGCGCACACGGCGCCAACGCACTCTTCAACGGGGAGCAATCGTAGCCTTTGGGACAAGAAATGCAAGCCGAATGGTCGAGATTGTTGGTCTGGCCAAGTGCACAGGGCTGTGGATCTCCAGAAAGCGCACACGAATGCCCGTAAGGACACGGTGCGCACTCCACGGCTCCGTTGTGGCTGTACGTTCCTTGCGAACACTTGATAGGAGGCAACGTCGTCGACGGACAGTGACTTCCTGCGTCGCACAGCTGACAAGAAATTGACGCATTCGTCGAGTAGTATCCTGCTGTACAGGCCACCGGCGCCTTGTCCGCCGAGCATTGCACGCCAACTTCACATGGTGTACACACGATGGCATTGCCCAACGAATACGAACCCGCGGTACAGCTCAAAGCTGCTGAGTACCGATCAGGACAATAACTACCCGCTGGACAAGCAAGGCATAGATGATCGCCCTACACAAAACGCAACGAAGGTCATTAGAAAACCGAAGACTACAGAATTCCAAGCAGGTTCAAGTGACGTACCTCCAAGCTATAGCTTCCGAGCTCGCAAGGTACCGGCGACTGTGTTGTGTCCACGCAGCTGTGTCCAGCGGGGCAGGTACGGCAAGTCGCAGCTCCTTCAACGCTGCTGTAGGTACCTTTGAGACAAGCAGTGGGCTCCAATGTCGATGAACTACTGCAATAAGACCCACGAGGACAAGCTGTGCACGAGCTTGAGCCTTCTGCGCTGTAAAACCCTGCTCCACAAAGCTCCGGCTCTTGAGCTGCAGACAAGCACGAGTGTCCGCTTGGGCAAGGGGAACAAACCGAGCTGTCTGCGAGCGAATAGGTTCCTTGTGGACATGAAACCGGGCCAATTGTCGGGTCGGAGCATTCAAACCCTGCAGGGCACTTTTCGCAGGGTGAAGCGCCAGCGTTTGCCGAGTATGTGCCATTCGAACAAGCCACGGGGTTCACAGAGCCTTTGGGACAGTAAAACCCCTCAGGACACGGATCGCATGCAGTCTGGAACGTAGCATCAGTGTACATCCCCGCCGGACATTCGTGGCATTGAGTTTCGCTAACACTTGCGTACGAACCAGCAGGGCAGGGCTGGAAACTCACCTTTCCATCATCACAGGACGCGCCAGCGGGGCATACAAGACAAGTTGCCAGGCCCTCGACGTGGGCGTACGTTCCAGTCGTACAAACTTCACAGACTGATGCGTCGGACGCAAATTCCACGCTTGACGATGTGCCTTTCGGACACGGCACGGGTACAGAGCAGGAGCCAGCACAGAAATGTCCGAGAGGACAGCCGACGCATTGTGAGTTCCCAGTTGTGGCATTTACCAGCGGGAACCATCCTGCTCGACATGGCTCAACGCACGCTTCCATCTCAAAAGGCTCGAAGTACACGAGCACTTCGTTTTGCGGGAAAACTTGGTCGTTCTTGCCGTTGTAGTTTGCATCGAGTGACGTGAGTTGGTGCAGGATTCCGCTGGTTGCTGAGGCCGTTGAGGCAGCTAAGGATGCTACTACATTGATAACCTTTGGGGCACTCCACGAACTTGCTGTGAATACCACTTGCTTCGGAAAAGTCTCAATAAAAGAGTCACGAGGAGATAGACCAACTACCACATCACTGGTAGGTTTCGACAGGAGAGAGATCTTGTAGCTGTCGTTGCGAAGTCCTTCAACGACTGCAAGAAAGCGGTCGGAGATACGAATAGCGGGAAAGTCGTTCTCACTGATGTGCACGCTCACTTCTTCCGCCGTCGAGAACGTTCCTGCACTGTCACCGCTTGTGATGCGATGGGCAATTGCTACGACGCTTTCTTCAGCAGACGACCCACTCACGACATAGTCGTCCTGTACCGTCACCGTGATAACTGCAGTCGTGGACCAATTCGTCGCTGTAAAAACGACAGCTTGCGGCTCGATTGTTAGCTTCGACCTGCTATCGGAATCCCCAATCGAAAGCGTGAGGGCAGTATCTCCATACGGCGGAGCGTTCAACACGACCGTGTACTGTGCTCCAGTAGAGTCACCTTCGTTCACCCGAAGACGCGATTTACTCAGCACAATGCGCGCTTTCGCGAGCAAGTTTTCTGACGTATCCACGTACGTTTGATCAATAATGAGGCTGTCTGCATCCAGTGTCTGCAGCTGGACGGAACCGCCCATAGGTCCTTCCACCAGTGGATGAACGATCCCATCCAGCTCAATCACAACGTCCTGCATCTCCACGCTGTCGGTTCCTGACGCAGCGTCACGCTTCATCCAGAGCACGTTATTTTGCTTCAACACTGTAAACTCGCCATCCAGCCCAACAACACTCGACAGCGTCACGCTCGATAGGGACGCGTACATATACGGCAGATACACAGCAACCACTCCGTCATTCGGCACAGCGTGCGCCGGCGTCAATCGAATCACCAACGACTCGCTACGACCGCTAAGCAGGTTCGAGAAAGCCACGTGAGAGTTCCAGATCGCTCCGGGCGCGATCTCCATCATCGACAGCTGCAGCGTTCGCTTAAATGAAGCTGAAGGATCCGATATCTCCACTGTACCGACGTTTATCCTTCCGGCACGACTGGGATTCGTGATGCCCGTGAGATTGAGTCGCAACTGAGTGGCGGAGCTCACCACGGATCCGTCTCCGATGCGTTGCACCGCCAATGAGTTGGAGCTTGCGTTCACCGTGACCGTCCAGGTACCATTCAGCGTCTCGGCTAGTGCATCATCGTCCACTGCCGCGTCTGGCGCGACTGCAAACAGTGCGTTGAGCTGGATCTTGATCCGCGCGTCCGCTGGGAGCAGAGGGTCGTCCCCCGTCGTGAGCACGAGCTCGAGCCCCGATGAGGCCAGCACCGTCGTGTTCCATGAAGCGGAGATAGTGGTGTTGATGGCACACACAGCTGAGAAGAAACCTGCAACCAGAAGAACGAGCAGGCCTAGACGCGAACCAACGCAGCTCAACCGCATCTTGTCAAATGACATGACACACGAAGAGGCGCGAAGCCATGTGACGACCACCGAAAAAGTCGTCGACCACCTGAGGAATGTGTGACGCGCGCAACAAGACAAGGGTCAAGTGAGCCTGTAGGCCCAGCAACGTGGTACCTTGGAGCTCTGGGGGCTGTTGACTTCACCGCAGGTCGCGCTTTGTGTGTTTGTCGTGCGTCGAGCCACTTCGCAGCGCTCGTGGTTCTTGGAGTATAGGGATTGATCACTCGATGGGCTTTCCAGCGACATTGTCCCGTCGATCGAGCACGTCTGACCAGCAAACAGCAGCGATGCTATGCTGTTGCTGATGGAGACGCGCGACGTCACGAGCTGAGTCCATGCACGAGTTGAAGACTGTGGCGTTCGCTGCCATCTGGATCGCGAGAGTGCGTTGTCGAAGCAGTCGATGGGCACAGCCACGGGATCGCTCGCATATGGGGCTCCCAGTATGGCAAACGACACCTCCGCGCATGTGCAAGTGTGTGCGCGTTACTGCAGCGAGTCAGCGCCTCATACGCAGTGGTGCTGATGGCTAGCCACCCGCATTAACGAAATTCCTCGTCCAGTGCAGCACCAGCATCGACGTGATGCAGTCCGTAGCCGGTTACTTGGAGCGGCGAGGCCGGCACCTCAAGAGCTGGCGGCGGCGCTACTTCGAGTTCGAAGACGGCATGCTGGTGCGCAAGAAGAGGGGCGACCCGGCCGCCAAGGTGCTGCATGAGGACCGCGTGTTCGACGTGCTCTACTGGAGTGGACGCCCGCACGGGCTCTGCCTCAAGCTTCGCGGCGACCGACTGGTGTACCTCACTGCGCGCTCGGAGGAGGACGCCGCGCGCTGGCACGACACCATAGAGAGCTACCTCGCGGAGCAGCAGCGCGTTGAGGGCCTGCGTCGCGCCATGATCCGAGGCCGCCTGCCTTCCATCCGTGAGTGCGAGTGACTGAGCAGCCCAAGCCGATAATTTATAGCAACACCGCAAGGCTTCTTACAAAACTTGAGTCAAAACGTGAAAATCCAGTCTGGCAAATCAAGTGGCAAATTCACCCAAGCGAAGAGCGATTTGCCAGCTGAGCTCACTTTGGAATTCGCCTCCACCCGCTCAAGTCGCTCAAGCCCTCCTCGTCCCTGTCGTCTTCTCCGTCGCCGCGTCCCCGCAGTGATAGACTAGAGTANTTGCTTTGGTAGTGGAGCGGGGACTTTCGGCGGAAGTGTCAACACCAAGCCGACGAACTGCTTTGGCAGCTCAAGTAATGGCGGGTTCAAGTCTGCCTTTGCCTTTGGAACTGGCACTGTGTTCGGCTCGGGATCGAGTACCAACACGGCCAAACCGCCTCTGGCGCCGTCTGCGAAGAACCCGTTCGCAGCGTCGACTTCCAACCCTTTCACCAAGTCGACGACGCAGTTTGGGGGCTCCACGAGCAACCCGTTTGCACCAAAGCCCCCCTCCGTCTCGACGTTCAGCCCGTTCGTTCCGACTCCATACTCCAGTGGAAATCCGTTCGCTGCTCGCGTTGCGCCAAGCTCGACGGTCAATCCGTTTGCAGCACCGAGCGCGACGCCCAACCCGTTCGCCGCCACATCCAAGCCAAAGAAGAACTCGTTCGCAGTACCAGGTTCTGCTTGGTCGACTGGTTGGTCTACTCAGTCATCCTGGAAAGCTGGCGCAGGATCAGCAGCGACCAAGTTCAAGAGCGGCCTTCGTCCAGCCTTTAAGCCGAGTGCAAGCCCTTGGAGCACTGGCACCCAGCAGCAGCAGTCGCAATCAGGCTGGGACTGGATTGAATCGGAGAGGAAGTTGACTGCAGGAACCGCCGGGAACTCGTCCAAGACACCGAGTGTGCATGCACCCGCTGCCGAGTCCGTGAGTGAAGCAAATAGTTCTTCCAGCTCTGTTGCTTCCACTCCGTCGGATTCGCTGGTGGCATCGCCCGATGAAAACCCGTACGGCTCGGGGTCGTTCGGTGCTGGACTGCTGGAGCAGAAGGTCAAGACTGCGGTCTCCAATCCGCCGTCATCCGTTGAGCTCAAGCTTCTTGATACTCATCGTACACCAGTATCCGCGATGCCTCCTCAGCCTTCGGCCAGGTTCGCATCTCGGCTCGGGTTGGCTCGACAGCCTCTGCAAGCGCTTCCTGTGCGGTCAGTGCAACCACGGTTTCCGAGTCGCCGTCAGTCTACCGCAGCGTCCAGCACTCGAGTGAAGCTGCCGCTAGCCGATCCATTCCGCTTTTCCAGTTCGTTTTCACGACTTGCCATCTCCAAGAGAGCGTTGCGGATCCGAGTCGAGCCCAGTTCCCTGTCGGTGAGCACTGCGACGGACAAGACGGAGTCAGAGGACGAGGAAGCTGAAGCCCAAGCCCCTGAAGCTGAGGCTGATGGAGCCGAAGAGAGCGAGGCGCAAGAAAACAGCGGTCCCCCTCCTTTGTCTGCCTGTCCCGTTCTCCTCAACGACGAGTACTTCACGGAGCCGAATGTGAGTGAGCTCCAGAAACTCTCCGACGAAGAGCTTTCAAGTGTTGAAAACTTCTCAATCGGCCGTCGCGGCTGCGGCAAAATCTGCTTCCTTGGTGTGACGGACGTCCGCGGTCTCCAGCTGGACGAGCTCGTGAGCTTTTCGGAAGGTGCAATCGTTGTTTACCCGGACGAAGACGCCAAGCCCGACGTCGGCTCCGGACTTAACAAGCCAGCCGTCGTGGACCTTGACGGCATCTCGTCCGAGGACAACGAGTCTCACGAAGATTTCTTGAAGCGCCTGGAAAGCCACACGCAGGCTCTGGGCGCTACCTTCGTGGGGTACGACGACAGTGGCGTATGGAGCTTCCGCGTCGAGCACTTCTAAGTGAGTCAAAAACACAGCATACATGGTTAGTAAGTTAGGAAAGTTGGTGGTTCACCTACACGTAAGCACT
>JAABLK010000473.1:0-26274 GCA_012295415.1 Phytophthora chlamydospora
CCTTGTTCAAGGCGCTGCAGTCGCTGCACACCGGAAGCAGGGGTCTCAACCCACTCCAGGCGCTCATGGAGCTCGCGTATCGTACGATCATGGTAATCAAAGTCTTGAGAAGGTCGATCGAGCATGTCGCGATGACGTTAAACGTCCCCACGCAGTTCGGTCACCGAGCTCTGGAGACGTTCGAACTCCTCGAGTCGAATCGGCTCCTCCTGCTGCACCGTCCCGACCGCCGCCGGCGTTGCTCGATGAGCAAGGGAATCTCCACTTTCATGTGGAACGTATTCTAAAGCGGCGTCGCCGTAACGGCTAGAACCAGTATTTGGTGAAGTGGCGTGGGTATCCTCCCTCAGAGAACCCATGGGAGTTTGAGGTGCCACTCCGGCAGGACTGCTCAGACGTCGTGGACGCTTTTGATCACCATGATCGAAAGCGCTCCCCGAGCTCACATCCGTCAACTCGGGCGTCTCTCGCTTCCCGACAATAGGTCGGGGAGCTGTCAGACCAGACGCTGAGCTCAAGTGTTGGTCTGGAGCTGCTGCAGCCAGAGATCCACCCTGGGGGAGGCTGACAGCGCTCGCTGGAGCATAACGGGTAGGCCCGAGGGGCCGAGTAGACACCGCTGGCGCATTGCGCCTCACCTTGACTTTCGCGAAGTCGAACCGGAGCCTACGCTCAAGACGAGCGCCGGTCTCAGAAAAGCTAGCTCGCAGAGCCTCAAGAGACGGAAGGCGCCGAACTCGCTCCACCCAGTTGGCGAAGTGAGCATCGTCCTCATGAACGATCTCACCCTCACGAAGAACGATGGGGATCGTCAGCATCGCGGGAACAGAAGCACGATGTGCCTGGGCAGCGAGACGAGCACCGTACTCGACAGGTGTGGTCTCCTGCGGAGTCAGGAACTTCTCACGGAGAACGGTTCAAGCAACCTGCTCGTCGGCAGTAGAGGCCGCCGGCCCAGCCAACCAAGTCCCCAAGGACCCTGAAGCCACGGCTTGCTTAACAATATCCGCAGGGTCGCGGGGCTCGAAGCCATACTCGCGACGCGAGCTGAGAAGTGGACGCGCCTTGGGGCGCTGAGAGCGCCGCACCTCACCTTCCTCGAGCTGTTGCTCTTGTACCTCATCGAGGGGGTTGGTGACCACACCACTCTCCAGCCCGGACAAGGCGCGAAGCGCAGTCAACCCTTGGACGGCCCCAGAGTCGGGGAACGGGTTCGGAGCGCGGCGCTCGCGCGCCGCTGGTTCAGGAGAGCGCGGAGCTGTCTCCTCGGGAGAGCCCATCGGCGTGTCGGACTCGTAGTCCAGCTCCTCTTCGAGGTTGTCGAAGAGCTCGTCTCGAGCAAGACGGAGTTGGCGCCCAGCATCTGGGTCGGTGTTGCCTTGGCCCTCCATCGTGGACCCTTGTCCGTGGCGACGACTGTGCTCGGAGTAATACTCCTTCACAGAGAGCGTTTGACGCGAATGTGATGAGGTTGGATGAAATTCGGCCGCTCAACCCATCAATCGGCCGCCCCCGACTACACTCATTGGTTAAAATCATCATACCTGGGAACCAGCGGAGAGACAGTGCGACGTGTCGCATAATCATGTGGCTACAATCTCAGACTCGACCCTCGGACTTGGACTTCAGATCCCAGATTCTGTGTTCTCAGAGTCACAGCTTGGGATGCTCAGACTCCGAGAAGTCTGAGGTTCTTTCCATGGACGACTCTTCATGGGCTCAGCTGCTTCATGGGTACAAATCATCTTAGGCACGTATGCCAATGTGCCGAGCGTTTCGCAAAGACCGCCCGTTCAGGGTCCGGTGTGGAAAGATCGTGGCTCGGTGTTGGTTCCTGGCCAATCCTCTGGCTCCGTTCAAGATATAAGCGCGCTTGAAGAGTTTTAAGGGCGCTTACGTCGAGCACTTCGCAGCCAAGATCAAGTTTTCACTGTATGACTGCGGAGACAGCGCTCTAGCTATGTAGGTCTCCGCTTGCATGTATAAAGATTCACTCAGAGTTCAATTTACCCCGAAAGACGCAAGCGAGCGCGACCCGATCGCATTTGAGTGCAAGCCGCGGGTTGACCAAGCGCCCAGACAGCGTAAAGAAGTCCTCCAATAAAATTCAAGCCCCTTGGCCAAGCTCTTTCGACTCGTCTGGTTGGTGCTCCGCTATTCCATATCCCTCACCTGTGGTGTCGTCGGTCTAGTGCTGGTGGTTTCGCAAGTCCTTCATATCGTCGAGTCGTAGGTGAACGACTCTGAGGTTAAGGCAGTGCCCAGACTCAGACTCCCAGAATTGGAGTCTCAGAGCTGAGCAGGTTCCTGTGTGTCCGGATTCGTCCGTGAGGAGAATTGATTTCGCCTGAACAAGGCGTGGTGCGCGGGCGTCCCAGAGTGTAGTGTGTGTGCTCTGGATTACGACAAGCTCAAGACCCGAGCCAACAACTCCTGGCCCCTCTTGGATCTGAGGAGCGAGTAAAGATCTGTGGACGCGGTTCTCAGTCAGAACCGCCAGAGGAAGTGAAGAGACTGGAAGTGACTCTGAGCCGGAGTTGCCGAGAAGAAGAAGTGGCTGGAATGACCCGTGTCCTGGGTCTGAGAAAGAAGAGGACAGAGTGTGTGGAGAGAGTGACGTGTTGTATCAAGAAAAACTCGGGGCATTTCGAGTTCGAATCGACGCGTGCATACCGAGACCTGCCGAGCCAGAGCCAAGCTCCGCTCAGACAGTTCTCTTTGGAGACTCAAGGATCAAAGGTAGCTGATGTGGCGGACTCACGTCCGGGCCCACGGCGTAGCCTTAGCTTAAGGACCACAAGTTCAAGGGATCACAAGCGAGGACCCACACGCCACGCTCAGACCTATACAGGCCTGTGCGTTCTGGGATCTTATTATCTACTCCCGGACCTAATCCAACGAGCAAGGGGACATTCATCAGTCCAGCGACCGACGTTCCCAGACCCGAGAAGTTCAAGTAGCCTTCCCGGAGCTGGAATCGCCTCGCCACACGAAAGTGCCTTCGGGCTGGACGCTGGCGAAGCACTACGTGCTGGAGAGGCCAAAGAGCGTTGCTCGGCACGTTGGGGAATGCGGTCGAATGACCAAGAAGCCTGCGGGCTTGCAGGCATCCACCGGACCTTGACAAGAAATGGCTCGTTGAACTTGGAAAGTTCTTGAGCGCGGACTTTGATGTCAAGTGACTCCGCTGTGGATGCAAGTCGAGTGATGACACGTGTGTCCTCAGTCTGGTGGGGGAGGGTGTAACGGGGTTACATAATATTGTGTGTCACATATAACTTGTGTGTGTACATCCGTTGTGTGTGTACACCAACTCGACAATTAACCCGAAATCAGTAGGTGGCTTCACATCCATCCAATATGCGTTTAACTGGGATCTACTATGCTAGATAGTGAGTCCCATACATTCAGACAACAGGCAGCTCTGCCGCGATAAACAACAATACATTCAGCTCACATTTTGAAGCCTAGAGTTCATTGCCTTTGGATAAGGTATATAGATCCTCTGGACTCCTTAATTATCCTTAATTAAGGTACTCATGCAATCTCTCGTATAGCTATCAAATACACTAGAGACTCTCTGAGTCTGTGTCTTCCTCTGACGCTAAAGCTACAGCAGCCCCGCTGCAACCGGCGTATTTTGCTGCCCCATACGAATTTTCAATTAGCTGCAAGTCCATGTTTACAAGACAGCACGACAGCAAGCGGGGCGAGTAATTGTTTACGGTTGATACGTCACGCTTTATGTGTACTTTAAGGGATGGAGTTCCATCCGTCCCAACGCTCGTTTCTATGGCAGTCTGTGTTTGAAGGTTTTTGGGTACTCAAAGCAGCATTCTGAGCTTTTTTTTCTGCATGATGAATTTGCGAAACATTCCTGTTGCTGTACGTGCTGTAACAGTCTGGATAAGTCGCACGCCCATTCCTCGGTTCCGACACCTGGTGGCCTCAGAGCAAATATAGAGAAGTTACCTGCTCGGTGAGCAATGCATGTCGAGCACGAGCAGGAGTCAAGTTTTCTGAGCGTTTTTTGAAAGTACCGAAATGTGCTTATCTACGAATGCTGCAAGTTCGGAGCGCCCTTCATGTGTTTCCGAGAGTTTGAGAACGTGCATCTTTGATCCATAGCAAACAATGTACGTGAAGGAAGCCACACTGTTGAAACTCTACACGCCAAAATTATCAACAATTTCACCTAGGGGCTTAGCTTGACCGCACAAAAGCGAATCTAAGAAGGCTTTGAATCGTCTATTAAAGTGCTTAGCGCTGATGTCAGGATTTTCGTTCAAGTACTTCCTTCGATCATGGTATGAAAGACGTCTACATTCATCTAACGTCAGTGAGGGATCGCATGCGCGCGCGAAGTCTGGCCAAATTGTATCCTCAGCACTTAGCGTGAATAAAAAGGTAGCCCACCTTGTAGGCAGGACCCGATTCCCTATCATGGACATTAAATCGTCCCGGACAATTGACCAATAGAGTCCACTTCTGCGTACAACACGAAAAAATGGTTTTAAGGAGTCCAACACTTGAATCGCGGCGCTCAATTCTTCTTTTTCATAAGCACGCGTCTCTGATCCTGCGTCAAAACCAACATTTCTTCCACAACCCACCGTTTCTATTGCTGCGGTGCGGTTATCGGTAGTTCCAACTTGTCTGACGAGACCGTCAGTCTGTCAACACTGTATCAAGTTCATACAATGAACTTGAATTTCCCGTGAATGATTAATCGCCTGTCACGCGACTTTGTCATATGAGCGCAGTATTCTGCTACTCCATACTCGTGCAATCGACACTGGGTATTGTTGGCAGGGTGATATCCACCATACCCGTCCGGAAATAGTGTGGGGAAACAGTATTGCATCATCTGTTGTGTACGATATTCATCGATAGGATCTCCTTGACAGTGGAGCGCCCCGATAGAAATGTCAGAGCGTAACGATTGTACTCCAACAGCGTTCATAATTCGTTCCAACTCGCTCACTTTAGTGTTTTGATTTCCTTCCAATTGAAACGAATATGTTAGGTTGTCCATAGCATCTTCCATTACGAGTTGCTCATTATTCGATACATTTTCACGAGTAGCCGGTGTGTGTGAACTGCTCTTACTACCAAGAGGCTTGCACTCTTGTAATACCAGTACAAGCTCAGCATCGCTCACGTATAATGCTTCGAGAAGTATCGTACGTATGAGTCTGCCTTGCGTTGCAAGCTGTACAGCGGCAAGCGTGTAAATGGTGCTCTTCCTCAGACTCAATGTCATTGCGACATTCGTCTGGAGCAAGCCATCCCTGCCCACTAGACTGTGTCTAGGTAATGTGCACAGTCGTCGCCGTTAAGGGAGCTGCAAGTAAGGTCGAACTCAGCACCGAGTCGAATATCAGCCCGTCGATCTTCTGCTGTCGAAGCAGGCACGTCGGTGTCAGTTGTCACACTACACGGAGTTGAATCCTCTTTCTCAGCGTTTATGTGATGAGGGTGACCTTTCAGCTCTTCAACCTCCTCATCGGTTAATGGAATGGTTGGTTTGTCGGTGCTGTGGTCGATTTCTTCCAGCGCCCTAAGATTTGTCTCCGCAATGGTCACGTACTTGTACAGCGAGTTATTGGAAATCAGCCAGCTCAAAGCACGACGTATCAGATGGGGACGCACGCGAAAGTAGTTAGTGACTTGTCCGACTTGGATGTTAGAAATACTACTCCGTACGTTTTCAGCGGCCAAGGAAATTATCTGACGGTCTTTCCAGGTTCATTCCAATACTTAATTGCGTTACCTCGCGTGGACTCCTGACCATCACGATAGAGATTCATGCAAGTTGTGAAACGGAACCCAACCGAATCGGTCTCGTTTCCATGCGGTTCAAAACAGCCAGTTCTTCTAGGACTGAGCCGATCCGAAAGCCACTGCAACGACTGAATTTGGGCGTCTTACGCGCTTGGATAGATCTATAGCATCTATCACTCCTCTTTCAGGACAGCTTTTCTGGATTCGTCATGTGCAAACCGATGAGTTCGACGATGGCTCAGGACGTGGCCGTGGCCTATGAAGAACGCATCTTCCGGATGTTCGGTGCGAGTTCCCTGCTTCGACATCATCAGGACCCCTCAACGCCCGGAAAGAGGAAGTGCTTCCTGGCCCAGAATTTGCTCCACTATCACATGCCGCTAAGGTGATGGTAGAGATGACGAGGTCAGCAGTTCAGAATGCAGATGATCCGGAACGTCCCCCGATGGAACCACTGAAATTTCAAGCGGAACGGTGGCGTCGGATCAAATCACATCAGGATGCGGACGAATATCTGTCGGACATCAAAGTTTTCCTGAAAGGAACATGGCTCGCTCAGAGTCGCTGCCCCACAGCGCGCCGCTTGTGAGCTCGACAGTATTGAGCAAATGGGTCGCGTCGCGCGAGGTTGGTGAGCGTCCTTTTCGCCGGCGTTGCTTATTCTCAAGCGCTGCGATCAGTTCGCCCTTACCGTTTCGCTTGCATCTCAACGCGACTTGGGCGTACATCTTCTGCAATGAAATGTTGTCGAAACTGACGAGCATAAAGAGCTCGTCTTCGGCAAGTCGCCGAGAGCTGAGAAGACAGTAATGCTGAATGCAAGCACCTTGATGAGCCGAGATTCGCTCGGATGCCCCCGTCCGAATGGGAAAAGATTTGGGAACATTTTGGCGAAGAGCGTGTTGTCCAGTGATGCAAAGTGCGAAGAGTGTCGGACCAGCAACTGCGTGGCGGTCGACGCGTTTGCCAACGGCTCATCGACAGCGTGGGCACTCTCAGTGCTCACTTCTCGATCTTCAACGAAAAAGACGACACGACGCTCAATTACATCGTCTTCTTTGTTGGTGAAGTCGCTCTCAGACGCACCGCCAACATGGTACAGCTCCTGGTCGATCTCGTCGGCTTCAACGCTTGCATCTTGGGTATCGCAGAAGATTTGCTCTGGCGCCTCCTCCTCCGGTAGCGCTGAGCAGTCGACATTGGCGTCGGCGTAGAATGCACTGTTAGTGCGGTAGAATCGGAGCAAGGCTTTTAGCACACGCCAGCGGACTAGATGCATTTTTCTGGCTTTTGCTTACTGCAGCGTCGTCAAGGGCCCCACCAGAACGGCTCGGAAGGTCATAGCATTACCAATTTGCAACGGGAGCAGAGTGGCTGCTGAACCAGGCGTCAAATCAAACGCAAGACAGTATGATCGGATGTCTCGGCGCGCCCCGCCTCGCATTACTTTGGTGACGGCCACGGCCGATACCAACTGGGTCATCAAGCGCTCCGGTAGAGTACTGTCGTTCAGCTCGGCTGGTAAATGGCCGACGTAAAGCCATTTTTGATTGAAAACTTGGGCAGCTGGTCCTTTTCATTGCTCTCGTGACACTGCACAGAGATGTTCATGGTACCCGCGGCGTCAACTCCGAGCCTTGATTGCAGAACGCCGTCGAGCTCTGGGAACAAAGCCGAGCAGTCGTCAACATTGAAGGCAATTACTTGCCGTCGACCGACAGTAGAAGCCGCACTTTGACCCTTAGCTTGCAATCAGAAATGCAGACACGCCGACTGCGCGACCGCAGCGTCCAGGTGTCACACACCGCGCACACCACTTCGTCGAGACCAGACGCACCAAGAGCCCCGCGAAGATGGTCGAGAGCCTTGTCCTGAGTCGCAGAAGAAACTGGAAGCAGCCTCGGGATGCCGTCTTCTGCCCATGCCCGTCTCGGCTGACGACGGTTACTTGGCGTTTGAGAATCCCTTGGCAATTTCCGCGGCTCGCCCAACGGCGTATCTGCTGGAGACCACACGCAACGCACACGATGTCAAAGGCAATCCCACCGTAGGCGTTCCAGACGATTTTCTGCCGACTCTCTTGCGCAATGGAGACGGACCGCATTAGTTCGACGACGTCGCCGTCCAGCGCCATCTCGAATCTTTGGTGACGAAGAGCTCGGCGCGAGCTCTTTGCTTTGTGCGACAAGTAGAATTGTACTCATCATCGACTGGGAGGGAGCAGCCCACTCCGGACCGAAAACCGAAATGGATACTCAGCACGCGCAATTGCAGTTTCCACCTACATATACCTACATTATCGTCAAAGCAATAATCTTAAACTACTGAGCTAGGTTAGGTACCAGAAACTGATCGAGCGTTTAAGCGCTTGACCTCGACGCTGGATCTGTGATGGCGCCCCAAACTACTCGCTCGCTTGCCAGCACGCGCTCATATCACTCCACGACAGAAAGGAGCACCGCAAAAGCAGGTCATACGAACCTGCCGCGAACCAACACAAGCAATTAGACTGCGCTCCAACGCAAGAACAATGGCAGCACCAACTACCGAACCGAGCAGGAAGAGATGACAAAGTCGCAGTCAAACGTCAGCTCTTCACCAGCGCTAATGGCTTTCGAAGCGAACACGCCGCATCGCTCTTCACCGCGCACATTCCACTTCTCGCCATCGGAATTAGGCTCGCAGCTGTGGTTCATAAACCGCAACACGCCGTCATGGCGGCGTGTAGGGTCAATGACGTTACCACCGGACAACTGCATCATGTACCAGAGCCCTTGCGACGCGTAGAGCTGCTCCATGTCAGTCCAGAAAGTAACCTTGAATCCATACACCAGCACGCTCACCTGACGTCTCCGTGCCAACTCGGCGCCGAACACGACTTCACCAAGGTACTCCCCGACCATAGCGCCAGCCGCGAGGCACTCAAGCGTAATCACGCCGACGCCCTTACGCCCGCAGTCAATGACGACGATCGACGCGCTGGAGCCGCTGGTTGGGGCACTTGTCGCCGCAGGGGTAGAATCCACGCACGCACTCAAATCGAGACTACAATTGAAAAGCGCATTCCGTATAAACCAAAGCTTGCGCAAAGCCTGCTGCGTACGGCACGATTGATACAGCCATCGAGACAGCCGCGTTCATCCCAAGGACGCACTACACAATCACAAACCGGAATATCGTCCTGCACCGCCAAAATGACCCATGATGATAAGAAGAAACAAAAACACTCGCCATCGACAGAGAGCAATTACCTACCACGTCCAATACTCGCTCTCGACGCTGCTGGTAGAGGTTGCGATCAATCAATTCGACAGAAGCGAAAGCATGCTCAATCTTCGACTCGGCACCGCAGGCGCGGCTGACTGAAAATCGCCGGCAAAGCACCCAACGTTAAATACCGTATGAATTAAAAGCGACTGTCCACTCCCATAGCTTCTCAATCACTGACACACCTCGAAGAAGATTGAAGGCACATCAAGCGGTCGCAATCGATTTAAAAATCGTCTACGGCTTCCCCTCGACGAAGCTCTCAGCCGGCATCTCCCCTGAATTTAAATCGAATGTCCACTCCCATTGCAACTGAGACCAACAGTAGCGCATATTGAAGATTGCAGACGTAGTGATAGACATTCAAGTGAGACACATTGAAGACGATTGCAGGAACATCAAGGGGTCGCAATCAATTAAAAAATCTTCAGCGCCTCCCTCACGACAAACCTCACGATCGGCATCTCCCCCCGGAATTTAAAAGCGCTGTCCACTCCAAATGTAACGGCACATTGATGAAGGTCGCAACTCATTCACAGCGAGACTTCAATACCGCTCCCATGACCAAGCTCGCCGATCATTCACGAATCTTCAACGCCGCCCCCACAACAAAGCTGACGACCGACATGCCGCCAAAGAAGCGCAATACGGAGTTACCGATGGCCACCACCAACGCGGCCCAGGGAGCTACAACGACGTCTACGCTTCCTGCGTCCACCACCAAGGCACCGAAAGGCAGCACTGGTGTGACGCTGCTAGCCACGGAGACGATCACTGGCACCCGTGAGGCATCGGAGAAGACGAAGCCTGAGTCAGGATCCGCGGCACCAACAACGAGGAAGCACAAGGCGCCTCCGCCGACGCCTCAGCAGTCGACACACTCGATGGGCGAGACAGACCCTCACGATCCATCGGGTTCCACCCGCGCCACCACCTGCCATAAAGAGGAGAAGCCAGCCTCCACCTCCGAGTACCAGTCGCCAGTGAAGAAGCCCAAGAAGTTCACCGCCCTGAAGTGTTGGACACCATCGACGGTGAGTGATTTACCAATTTCAGCACGCATGTGAATGTTTCAACTCACCTCAACGCATGCATAGAGCAGGCCTACGTGCGTCAATGACCCAGAGGTCCGGGCCTCTGTCCGTATCGTGCACGCTTGCTCTGGGCCATGCAGGACACAGTGAACGACATCCACTTCTTGCGGCTGTACATGGGCGAAGAGCGAGTGCCAGAGCCGCTGAAGCAGCAGCAAAAGGTTCCACGCGCTTGTTTGCTTCTTGAGGAACGACGGAAATCGACGCGACTGAATTTCCTGTGATGTAGGCGGCAGATCTATCAACAGGTGCAGTACCTGGACGCATTCAACGTGAGTCAGTACCTCATCACCACATATCTCTACGAGGTGGTCATCAACAACCCACGCTTGCCGAAGCCAGGGAACGTCGCGATCTTCTCACCGACCAAGCTTCGCTTGTATCGAAACTGTTGTCAGGTTGACACGAAACTTCACATGTTGAGTGTCGTGGCGCCGCCGACCGCTCCCTGAGCCCGTCATGTGTTCCAGCTGACTGATTGCGTTCCATTCATGTTTTGCTTCCAAGTTCACATGCCAACACGCGCACAATCACCACTCACTCGGGGCGTCCTTTCACGTCTACATCGACCAGCCGGTATATTTGTGCAAACAATATATATGAAATCAAAACGCGCCCATGGCTCTCTCACCACTCACTACAGATCTCACCAAGCGCTAGAATCCACCGTCGAACGCCCTACTAGACGGGGCACAGAACCCAGACTTCACGCCCTGGCAGCGATCCACACTCAGCGCCTCGCTGACGCCTCGATCTCATCCCGCCCCGCCCGATCAGCTACAGCAGCCCACTAAGTTCGCGCCAGCGGCGAACTTCAAACCCCGGGCCTCCGTCCGGTACGCAATTTATGCTGCTGTGTAAAAAGTTGGAGTTAGAGCGACAGTGCTTAGAAAAAATGAAGAGAATTAGCCTGTACTAGGAGTTTGGCTTTTATTCGTTTAAAGGTCATGCTGCACAATAATGTGGAGATCATCGGATGACAAGAAATCGTCGGCACCAAACGAAGTTTCCTCGTCGGATCCGCTGGAAATGTCTTGTTCTTCTCCAACAATGTCAAAATTTCTCTCGTCTTGCTCGATGCAGAGGTTGTGAAGCACGAAACAAACTCGCAATACCGCATGACAGCCCCCTTCTCAGATAGATGAATCGCGTAGAGCGATAGAGCAGGAAACCTTCCTTCCAAGAAACCTATGCAGTAATTCGGGCTCTAGCCAGCAAAAAGGTGAAGCTCCCATTCACTCGTTTCAATGCCGCTGGGCGCTTGTAAGGGGTGACGATAAAGGGGAAACTCATTCTATAAGCACTGTCACCAGCAGATATTCACCACTCTGGAAGTATTTGGTAAGGTGACCGACATTGAGGAAAACGAAAGAGTCCGCATATCGTGGATTGAGCCAGGCAGCCCAACCGGCTCTTGAAGCAAACGGTTCTTGGCTTCAGATGCGGTGGCGATACGCTGCAGAGTCTCGAACTGTGTGTCACCTCCCCCTGATGTGGTGCTGTTGTGGCTGAACTTCGCTTTCTTTGCCGCCTTCTTGCCGACAGCGGGCCGCTTAGCGAGCGTCACAACAGGAGCCCATTCACCAACGACGTCCTCGGAGACTTCGTCCAACGCGGACCGCACGCGCGGCTCGATGCCATCCATCGGGACAGCAAATCTAGGCAACACTCGCGCAATCTCGTACTGCACAGAGAACTTGAATCTTTTGCCCATATCTAGCACGAACTCTTGCTGCACTGTGTCCACATAATGTGCATACAGCCACCCGCTATGATACTCACGTAACGCCTGGCCCACCCACTTCCCCAGGTTCTTCGCAATGACTTGTTCCAGCGATTAGACAGCGCGACAGCCGAGCGAGGATTGTCGGGCAATAAATCGATACAAGTTACTTGAACTTTCTCCCAGAATGTAGTTCCGGTCTGATCAGTGCCGACGGCGGCGTCAACAGTTTTCTTTGTGAACGCACGAACCAACGCGGTGTCCTCGGCCTCCTTAAAGTTGGGCTGCCCGACTTGTCGGCCACCTCGTGGTGCAGCCATCTTGACTTCTCTGCTCCGTTGGTTGGTCTGCGCGGCACAAAGCCAGAATAGCCATCTGAACATTTTTTGACTGGTGGAGAAAATTGTTGAAATTTGGATTACGGAAACATTCAGATCACCAAAATGTTGGATAGCATCTTGTAAATAGCGCGACCATTAGGAATGCTCTTAGTAACTATGTCGTTGTTGCCGCTAGTGGCGCTTAAAATTTCTGTTTAATTAGGTGAACATTGGGTGAGTGAACTTACTGAGTAACATAATAAATGAGTGAGTGAGAGAATTTACTGAGTAATAGATTTGTTATATATGGCAGAATAGCCTGGGTCTGGGGTCGCAGACCAGCGATGAAGATTGGTGAATACTTTATTCTGCGACAGATATTTTATTCTCCCCAAAGGGGGTAAAAAATATGTTATTCCGAAATCGGCATGGGTCACTGGAGGCAATCACTCGGCTTCATACTCACGACGGGTTTCACGTCTTGCTCCCATTTCCGCGATTTCTCAAATGAAGGGATCTGGCCAACGTGCGCCAACACGTGGACCACTCATCAGGCGGGAAAAACTGCACTGCTTTTGCAAATTCATTTCTCATCCCCTCGCTGTTTTTTTTTTTTTTAAATATTTTGCCTTACCGCGTGCAAACGCGCAGAAACCCATACAAAGGTGCAGTCCTTAACATGTTGTTTTTAACAACATGTTAGGAAAAGTGCTAAAAGCGATGTTGCTATATACTACCTTGAGTGTTGGGGGGTTAACCTCAATAAACGACCGCTTCCCTACTCAATAGCACTTTCTTCAGTTGCCTCATGCCCCGTTCGTTTCATATCGAGCAGGAATGTTTCTGCCTGAAGCGTAAAAACAATTTAAATACTTCACTTTCAGGATTCATTTTGAAGTAGGCAATGCGAGAGTTGACCTTCTCTACAGCGAGTTGAGGCACAAATGAAAATATCAAAACTTAGTGACCAAATACAACGGTATAGAATAGAAAAGTATTGTCTGAACTATAGATTACACGGCGACGATGATCACAGACGATCTGAGCATTGAAACAGTAGTCCGATTTTTGTGAAAAGTAGCAGTCGGGGTCGTTAGGTGGTGCATTATTCAGCCTGAATGTTGTTTCGTCAATAAAACCTACGACGGCTTTGAACCCATTCACTGCGTACACATGTCTGTTGATGTTGTGCTTCTCGTCTGCGTTAGCCTACTGAATGAAACGGCCCTCGAGAGACAGAATTGCAGCCATTACACGATCACAATACTTGTGCCCGAGCTTACACGCACATAGTAAAGAGTAAAAAGCACGCGTTTCGAGTAAAATAATTACAATATCAAGCACATACGGTACCTTCACCGGCACTTGCATGATACGTATAGGAATGCAATGAGTACAGGGATACTTCGAGTTGTAGCTGAGCAGGTCCTTGAGCTTGCTTTCCCCAGTTTGCGTTCAATTCAAACACCGCGTCGTGTTGTAGGAGATATAAAATACAGAGAAAGCCCTGGACACTAATTCGCAACTCGCGGCGAGCTAGTTTACTGTTCAGGAGGAAGATGCGATCGGGTGTGGCGACAGCTTGGCAACCGTCTGCCTCTGCCAATAGCGAGCCCTCAATAGCTCCTGCAAGAAGTGAGAGTCTTTCCACTCATCTTCACTACCCTCCTCATCGCCCGAGTCTTCTAAGACTCGGCTTAATGCCGTCGCCTCCAGGAAAAGAGTCGCCGCTCCGCGTGTGCCCTCTCGAACCATTGACACCTGCTCAACTACCAGCAACTCAATGTAGCGAAACCAGTCACACATGCCGGTTTGTGATTGGTAGAAATTATTTCATCAAACATTCAGGCTCCCTCACTGTTGACAGGTTGGAGGATAGCCTTGATTGGCTAGTCACACCTACTTGCGTCCCTGCAAACCTCTGAACCGGTGAGAAACACTACTAACAAAGGTCCGTTGAGAGCAACACAAATTGGTGCCAAACCAACCGTCAAACCGAGGCGACTTCAGCAACTTGTCGAAGTCAAGACTGGACACGGTCTGCTGATTCTGCACGTCCTCCCGTAACCTTACAGAGGCCACCGAGTCAGCGGCAGCGGCGGCAATCGCCTCCACGAGCACAATCACCGGCTCAAACTCCATGGACTCCATCACTTTCAAGGCTCTACTGGAGGGCAAGTCAGAACGCCGAACGCCTCTGCCTGACAGCAGCACATCGTGCGCACCTGGATGGAGAACGCGACGACGACGTGCTGATGCCAGGACCAATTCGTGTGCCGCGCCCTGTGCGCCCCCCACCTGTAGGCAAGAGCGCCGCCTACATTGCGGCACTGCGGAACGGCATGGATGAAAGCGATGGAGAGTCGGAAGAGGAGATGAAGTGTGAGGACGCGAAGGCGGAGGAGGACGGAGGACCCGGTGGCGAAGAAAGGCAGGGTGAAAGCCAAGCGCAAGGTCCCTGCTGCTGAGAAGAAGGCGGCTAACCAAAAAGAGAAGGCAGCTGCGAGGGAGGAAAAGAAAGCTAAGGAAGCAGTCGACGTCGCTCGAGCGGCATCTGCCGCCACGAAGAAGAAGATGGCAAAGATGAAGGAGAGGCTGCGTCTGGAGAAGGAGGAGAAACGTGGAGCTGGTGCTCGGGCTGGAGCACTGGCAGCCCTTGAGCAGCAAAATAAACCAACACGGCAGCCAGCAAAGGTGACATCCAAGGCAGCGGGGAAGAAGAAGCGGAAGACGAGCCGCACGTTGCCGACGAGGAGGAGCTAGACGACGCAAGTGAATCATCTGGGTACGTTACAGAAGGAGTTGGTTTCCTCTTGATAATACTGTTTGTGGGTTGCGAGTAGGCATGCGTCTTTGGAAGATGTCTCCAAGGACTTCTGCTGCGTTTCCAACTACGTCGGTTGCGGTGCCATCGACGCCACTGTCCGCGCGATCAACTGCTGGGTATGTTATTCACGGTATGATGGATATATGACATGTTTGAATTTGATCATGTTGTATATGTCTACATGTATGATATATTGAAGGTCTCTGGTTATGGGCGATCTGGTTGTTCAGGAACCCGAGCAACCTCCTGCTAGTGAAGCTGCTGTTCGTGAAACGCCGGCGTCTACGTTGACAGTGGACGGAGGAATGGACTCTGAGGTGGAAGGAGAAAGCTCAGAATCTGAGACTTGGTACATGGAGGCTCACGATGTTGACAGCGATGGAAGCGAGGCGGTGGATGAAGAGTTGGAAGAGGAGGTGGTTGACGATGGAGAGGATGGAGATTCAAGTGGCACAGAGGAGCAGGAAGGTATCGCCATTGAGGCACGCATACACAAGAACGAGTACAACCGGCTGGCAGCACAAAGGCTGAAAGAAGCCATTGCAAAACTACTTCGGGAGTGGAATGAGACGACCGAGAGATGATAGATGTTGACGCCCGAGGAGATGGAGGTGCTTGAGCAACATCCAAAGGCGCTTTGGAAAGATGCGTGACGACGGCTGGAACACGGGTAAGTGGGAATGATTTTGCATGTCGTATATCATTCATGTACTGATATGACACATGTCGTATATTACAACTTTAGATCCTGATTCATTCCCGGAAGACATTCACTACCCTGATCTCGGTCGAGTATGGCCCGACGGCTGAAGTGCTTGCGAGGGCCGATTCACCTTTGGATCTCTTTTCTTTTTCATGCCTAGAAGCTTGTAGCCAAGGAAAGCAACCCGTACTACAATCAGCATCTCAATGAACCTGTGGACCGCATGTAGGAGCAGCAACGTCAACGTGAGAAGGATGAAACTCGCGATGAAGTTCTTGCGAGAGAAACAAAGACACAAAAGGAGATCAAGGGCTTTGAGATAGTGAGGTGCATTGGTCTGCTGCTGGCACGAATACTATACCCTCATACACGACGTCTCGCTGACCATTGGGCGACATCGAAGACTGGAGCTGTTCCTGCGGGCACGTTTGGCCGCCACATGTCGAAAGCCCGCTTCGGCCGGATACTGCAGAACTTACATTTCTCCAGCAACACCGATGAGCGTGCTGGGACGGACAGAGCGTGAAAAGTGAGACCAGTAGTGGAGAAACTTCAGCAGACGTTTAGAGCTGGGTACAATGTCCCTCAAGTTCTTGCATTCGACGAAGCTGTCATCCCTTCACGCAGCCGACACAACGTGATGAGACAGTACCTGAAGGACAAGCCCCACAAGTGTGGCACTAAACTTTTTATGACGTGTTGTGCAGACACCGCGTATTGCCTTCGGTACGTATGCATGTTTGTGTGTGCGCGCGCTGCTCGTTGTATGTTGCATTCAAACGAAAAGCCCCGCGCCCCATGATGAGAAGCGCGGGGCTTTTCGCTTGCCAACTTGAACATGTTGTATATACTACATTGTAGGCATCTTCCACAAAAGAGTCACATCTTGTAAAAAAAGGACAACTCCAACATGTATGATGTACGCCATGCTGTACTATTGGGTTAAGGCTTTGCTGTCTTTTACAACATGGAAGGACACAGGCGTGCGAAGAGAACTGCTATGCACGACATCCAGTTTTCTCGTTTCAGAATAAAACCTCGTACTCAAGTGACCAATACAAAAACCAAGTTTTAACATGTTTTTTTTAACAACATGATCACGCCTTTACTGAACGCAAAATTCCCCGTGAGTGTTGGAAGGGGGGGGGGGTTAATAAATCTATGCTTCGACTTCTCCATTTTCGAGCGCCCATGTTTCCCACATCTCATCAATGAGATCTCGTTGCAGTCGGTAATGAGCCCCGTGGTTTTTCATGGCTCGAATTAGAACGGTTCTGTCCGTAGTATCTTGCCGTGGGGCTCGCGGAATAAGCTGGAACGGATGCGTCGGCGCATACGTAGCAGCGCTGATATAAGTGTGATCGAGGCCCAGTCGACGGTCGTAGTCAATGATCAAACTGTGGAGTATCACACAGGCCTTGATGACTGTCCCAATTGCCTCGCGATTCCACAACCGGCACCCTGTCGTTAGAATGTGGAAGCGGGATTGGAGAACGTCAAATGCGCGTTCGATGTCCTTGCGCTTGGCTTCTTGGCGGGACGAGAAGTATTTCTGCGTCCGCGTGGATGGATTCTGAAATGGTTTTCAAAAAGCATGCATTCTCGGGGTATATACCGTTCGCTAGCCAATAGGGAAATCTGTATTCCCTTCCTTTGAGCGTCCACAGAACCTCTGGCGCAATGCCATTGACAGCATTGTAGAAGAGAGGGGAACGATCGAGAACGTTGGTATCGTTGAGCGCCCCAGGCGTCCCAAAGTTGAAATGCCAAAATCACCCTCGATGGTCGGCGATCGCCTCCAGAACTACCGTAGCAACCTTTGCCTTTCCCTGGAACATTCCCTTCCAGGCACTCGGGCAATTTTTCCACGCCCAGTGCACGCAGTTGATTGAACCGATGCAACCGGGGAAGCCCGCAGCGACACCTTCGTCCAGGAGTCGGTTTATGTCGTCTTCGGTGGGTCCACGAAGTGCAGTCGTGCCGTAGATATCGATGACGGCCGCGCAGAACTGCTTGAGCGACTCCATACCGTGGAAGAGCCTAGTCGGTATTTTTCGTCGAGCTCTTGCGCAGATACTCCAGACGTCAGCATGCGAACCGCCGCAGCAATTTTCTGCAGCGACGTGGCACCTGGCAAAGCTGTTGCATCTGGGCGCTGGACAAAGTAAGCACGAAGGGAGACAGCGTCGACGATTTTGTTGAAGAGGCCGAGCGGAAGCTTGAAGTTGGCGCAGAACATGTCGCTGTCGTAGACGGGAGACGGACCCCAATAGTCAGCGAAGAGAAGCCGCCCATAGTGAGCGCACTGGCGGTTGATATTGGCTCGGTGTCCCAGTTTCGAGCCACGCATCAGCTTCTCCGCCTTCCTCAGTCGTTTTCTCGTCATCTACAAGAGGACTTGGAGCATCGTCGTCATCCATTACTGCTTGTCGATTTGTGTGCAAAACACTAGACTGACCGCCAGATCTGGCGGATGATCAGATTTAGCGGGCCGCTAGTAAATAGCGTCTCCCGATGGGAAAACACAAAGCGCTAAACTTTGGCGAGTGACGCTAAACTCTGGGGATTATTGCTAAGGGCGCACACCAGAACAATGGTTTTCCACCACCCTACTACGAAGTAGGGTGTCACGAAAAGTTGCTCCAGGAGGGGCTCGAACCCTCGACCTGCGGCTCATAAGACCACCGCTCTAACCAACTGAGCTACAGGAGCGGCAATCTTGGTTTAAAACCTTCATTTGACACATATCTAACACCAATTCTTTGGCAGTTTATGGGAATAAACCCGGAGTGCTCCCCACCACAGCTATGACTGAAAATCACGAGGTGCTCCCAACCTGGCACGATTTATCACAGCCACGCGGTCTAGAAAGGCCAACGCAAATGGACGGTCTGAATACGCGTGCGGTGGTCTTGTGAGCGTGTGCGCGAGCGCTGCCATCGTGGCAACCGCAGATAAGCGCAGCTTGCGTGCGCCGCTCAGGAGCCACCTTCTCCGCATTTCAGCAGGCCACGAGGGCCAAGAAGACCAGTTGGTATCACAATAAACTGCGCTGCGATAAAGCCTCCTATCTTCGTATCTATCAACAAGGAGGTGGAGGCATCAATGGATTGACTGCCTGCAGCTAACAGTCGATACGAAGAAAGGAGACTTCAGTCAAACGCATCGCTCTTACCATGCACTATCTAGTTGCAGGGAGCATGATGGACCAGGCAGCAAGTGTATAGGGGGTCTCACGTCCCCGTGCAGTAATCTACATAAACGTTTTTCTCGAGGTGCTGGTCAAGATGGACTAGCGGAATGTCGTTATGCCAAGCCCAGAAGAGCAACGTGTAGGATTCGAGGAAGGATTCGAGAACATGCTTTCCCGGGGTCGTTGGAGCTATTGATGGAACTTCATTATAATCCCTCGCCTCCGGAATTTGGAAGGCTGGTGCTATCGCAAGGCCTTCCCTGCCGTCAACATCCAAGCGCTCGTGGATAACCGAGGAGCATTTTCATCACTAAGGTAAGTCATCGGTTTCGTAAACCTTTTAGAGGCACTAAGTTTAATTGTCGCAAACTTCACTTGTGCAATATCGGCAACGAGCCAAGGTTAAGCTTGCTTAAGCGTGTCTAAAATGGACGTTTATGACCAAGATTGCCGCTCCTGTAGCTCAGTTGGTTAGAGCGGTGGTCTTATGAGCCGCAGGTCGAGGGTTCGAGCCCCTCCTGGAGCAACTTTTCGTGACACCCTACTTCGTAGCTGGGTGGTGGAAAACCGTTGTTCTAGAGGGGATTCCTTAGTATCAATGTCGTTGTTGCCGCTCGTGACGCTTAAATTTTGTTTAATTAAGTGAACATTGAGTGAGTGAACTTACTGTGTAAAATAAGATATGCACGAGTGGACTTACTGAGTAACATAATAATTGAGTGAGTGAACATTGAGTGTGGATTTACTGAGTATTTTTTACGTATGACTGAATAGAAGTAGATGAGTGACTTTTACTGCTTCCTGAGTTGCTCGCTGCATGTAACAAGAATTCGATTTGGACAATCAAATGGGAACGCACAAGTGTTATTGCGTTCGCAAGCAAATTCTTGCTTTGAGGCGAAGGGCAGGTTTGCAGTTCAACTATGAGCCATGAGCCTAATAAGAAGATATTACATCACTAGATCTGACCAATAAAATACAGCGACTCGAGGCAGTGGTGCGGACAAAGCTTTGCGCCCTCCAACTGCCGCCACATTTCTGGCCATCTGAGAGAAGTCAACAAACAAAATGACCGATTCAAGCAATTTTCAACGGTGCGCTGTCGTTTTTGTCGACATATTTGGCATGGATGAACCTTTGTCAGCTCTCTTTGTGGAACTCGCGAACGAAGTCTACGCCGATGAGCAGGTTCAAGAAGGCAGACCCACCTTGTAGTAGCTAGAAGAATTAGCGTCAGCGCACCAGCAAATTAAGTTATTGCATTTGTCGAGAGATTCGTCGGTGTTTCTAAATCGTACCTTCATACGAATTCCACATCGTGTTTGCCTCGAGCATTGCATCGTCCATGAATCGATGGTCTTCGCCCGAGGTCGGTGTCACACCACCAATGCTTTAGCGTTCACCACCGCAACTATAGATTTGTCAAATAGAGGCATGGTCACACAAAAATACATAAAGGAATACCCACACGAAGCAGAGTGCAACCCCACTCAAAGTATAGGCAGTGCCACGCGCTCATGGTGCATGAGCGCGCAAATGATAATGTAAACGCAGCAACGTGGCATGAGTTTGTGGAGAGCTTGTTAAATCTACGCTAGTGCGACCACTGAGGCTATAAAGCACGTCGAGTAAGTGCTTACTTAGTGTAGTGGCTAAATGAAAACCGTAGCAATGAAAAACAGAGACATTAGATCACCTGGATCGTGTTCATGCGGTCCAACATCGCGGCGGTCGTCGTCTTGGCGCTCTGCGTGTGCGGGCTGCTGTAATGCAACCTGTGCATCGCCAGCAGGTGGAGATACTTGGTCAAGCCCTCGGACCGCAGGCGGCTGAGCGTGCCATTGACGTGGCGGACACAGCCCAGTATTTATCGGAGGCTGCCTCCTTCGTAATACCACGTAGCAGAAGACCAAGAACAGAGACCAAGACTGATGTACATGGCACTTGTTGACGTTTAGAAGTTTCTCTATGTGCGAACGCTCACGTGCACGCCAGCTTCTGAGGCTCTTGACGACGCAACACTCGGTTAGTTCTTCTTCTCGTTGAGTTTGCTCGGCTTGTGGGCGCAGTTGTGGGCGCGCGTGCCGCAATTCCGCGCCAAGAAGAGCGTGCTGCCAAACAGCGAGCCGGCCGTGATGGAGCAGTCGGGGATGGGGCCCGTGATCACCACGGGATGCAGCGAATGCCGCAGCGTGTAGAAGGCGAACGCTCCCTGGCGGCCCTTGAGCGACGCAAACGCGTGCGTCGGCGGCAATGCCTCCACGCGCACCGAGATCTTGCCCGTGAGCGCGTCGATGTACGTCATCTGGCGTAAATGCAGCGCCTGCTTCGGATTGGTCGCCGCCTTGGCGACCTGCTGCTTCAGCGGCTCGCTCGCCTTCACTACGTGCCCCAGCAGGTACTCGTAGCTCCAGGCGCCGACCTCGTCCTGACTGCCGGCCACCGTGCCGCTCGTGCCTCAGGGGCTCTCGATGTTGGTGTTCTTCATGTCAATGTCGAAGCCCGTCTTACGGACGATCATGATGGCCTTCTTGGCGCTGCGCACGCCCATGACGTCGTCCACGATGTCGCGCACGCTGAACTCGTTCTTGTACTCCACCATGAGGATCTTCATGATGGCCTTCAGGTCCGCCTTGGCCGGCGTCGAACATCGCGTGGAGGAAGCGGCTGCCGAGCACTCGACCCGCTGGATGTCGTCGCCCGTCTGGATGAAGTTTTGGATTGTGTTCAAAATGGGCACGCCGATGGCCAGCGTGGCCTCCGGGTCGTACTTGAGCTCGTTGCGGACCGCCAGCTCTTGCATGGCGTCGTGCTGCTCCCTCGAGACCGACGACGCGTTGTGCACCTTGCGTGCCAGCCGCTGCGGGTACTCGCTCACGCTTGAGCAGAAGCAGGTTGTTGAACAGGTAGAACACCTCCGTCGACGGCTGGTGGATCATGCACACGATGGTGTGGCCGCTGTCCGCCACGTCGTAGAAGCCGTCCCTGATGAGCTTACCCGACCGCGCATCCAGGCCACTCGTCGACTCGTCCAGGAAGCAAACGCTGGGCTGCGCAACCAGCACTGAGCCGATTCTCAGCCGCTTCATCTGATCCACTGAGCTGCCGCGGATGATCTGATCCGCGTTGTCGTGCATGCCCAGCAGGTCCAGTCACTCGTCCACCGTGTCAATTACTAAGACCGAGTAGGAAAACCAAAAACTAAAACCAAAGAGAAGTGTATGAAATGTAATTTATTATGAACCAACGTACCAGCAGCATGCGCTCTAGCGACGCGATCGCTTGCGGCTTTGCAGCATCGATTCCAGAGCACGCCTTGCTGGCGTTCGTCGTCGTCTTGACCGGCGAGCAGGATCCTTTGTGTGCCCTGCCTCGTTGCCTTCAGCACCTGCGTCGCCGACATCCGGCCCTGGAGTTTGGTCGACTGCTCTCTCCACTACACATGAGAGGGCTTCGCTCCCGGCTCTTCCTCCGAGGAGGCTAAAGTGATAGTGGGAGTGACAGAGCTTGCAGGGCTTTCCGGCGGCGTAATCGTGCCTGTTGAGATCAAACGCGTCTTCTATGGCAGTCTCGGCTGGTTGAACCGGCTCCGTATCCACAGCTCCAGATTCGGATGGTATACCATCTGAATCTTCGGCGGCGTGAATATGATGTGGCCGCACAAATCGACGGGTGTTCGTGCTAATGCCAGGACATGCGACACTAGCTTGAATACACGCACCAATGATGTGGCATCACAGCCCATGCTGGCGGCTGTAAGGACACGAGCACGCCTCACTCCGAGTGTCTACGATCCATCCCCCGTCTGGCATCCCCTTTATGTGCATGCGGCGTGCATTGACAGAGCGAACGTTGCGCGCCAGGAGCTTCTTCTCAGCTGCCGTGAGTTGCAGAGGCTTGTGGTTGACCCTGTACAGATCGGCCGCAACCGATCCGACCGCAGGCAGCCTATGCACCGAGAAGCACCCCCGGGTGTACAGGAGGCGGTACAGCCTCGTCAATCGCTCGTAGGCGGTAGCTACAGAGCAGAACGAAGCGTCGCGGTTCAGAAACGAGAGCCGCAACCCATTGGGGGTAGCCGGCCCACCAGGGCACTGAATCTTCAAACTTTGTGGTACTGCTCGAGCAGGTTGTAAGCTGTTGGGTACCCGCTCGGCGTACGAAAAGCTTGGCAGCGGTTGAAGCAAAAGTTGGTTATCCACCACTTAGTGATATGGTCGGTTAACTTGCGTGCTAGTGTGCCCTGCCGGTAAGATCGCCATTTCGAATGAACTTGTCCTTCCAAATCTTGAAATTAATTTTCAATTGCAAGTGCAAATCATACATGTCAGCGAATATCGCAGCCGATTCAGCGTGAGGAACTTTCATTGCTTGAGCATGCTTCGCATGACGTGAAACCAGCATATCACCACCACTGTACGTGGCAATTCCGATACACAGGCATTGAATTGTGCCTTGTCGGCATCCATCATCACAAATTGTGGTGCGAATTCAACACTGCATGCATCTATGCACACGCGCATCCGGTAGCCGATGCACCAGCCGACATCGATGGCTCTCTTTTGCGACGTGCAATAAAACACCAGAGGAAAAAATGGCCGGCGCGATCGGAATATCCAAACGCAAGAACGGCGAAGAAGGCGTGATCATGTTGTGAAAAAAAATAAAAATGTTAAAGACAGCCTTTACTTGGTTTTTGTATTGGTCACGTAAGTTCGATAACTTTTTCTGAAACGAGAAAACTGGATGTCGTGCATAGTAGTTCCCTTCGCACGCCTGTGTCCTTCCATATTGTAAAAGACAGCAACGCCTCAACCCAAAAGTTCAAATTGGTGTACATCACACATGTTGGAGTTGTCCCTTTTACAAGATGCGTCTCTTTTGTGGAAGATCGCTAAGCATAAGACAGATGCATCGCCGATGCTATACGCCACGCAGTACATGTGTAACGGGTTTACATAATATTGTGTGTAACACATAACTTGTGTGTGTACATCCGTTGTGTGTACACCAACTCGGCAATTAACCAGAAATCAGTAGGTGGCTTCACATCCATCCAATATGCATTTGACTGGGATCTACTATGCTAGATAGTGAGTCCCATACATTCAGACAACAGGCGGCTCTGCCGCGATAAACAAGCAATACATTCAGTTTACATTTTGAAGCCTAGAGTTCATTGCCTTCGGTTAAGGTATATATATCCTCTGGACTCCTTAATTATCCTTATAAAGGTACTCGTGCAAACTCTCGTATAGAGTTTGCAAGCTATCGAATAACACTAGAGACTCTCTGAGTCTGTGTCTTCCACTGACGCTAAAGCTACAGCAGCCCCGCTGCACTTGGTAGCACTTGTAGTCAATCCTACACCTGAGTCTTACGACTGTCCCTCTGTGAGGATGGAGCAATTCGCCCACCTACCGCCGAGTCAACAGGACGGGCTTAAAAAGCTGATGCCCTTGATCGGACCGGAAGGCGTGGCTCATCTTGCTTCGCAAGGCCCCGACGCGGTGAACGCGCGCCTGGAGGCGTTTGCTCAATATGAGAATGCTCTGTTGAAGCACGTCCAGCAGAAGATGACTGCGGCCGCCGCGTCAGTGACGCCTCGACCGACATCGGACGAAGTTCCTAGAGCTAAGCCGCTCATGGTGAGCGTTAATACCTTTGAGGGCAAGGAAGGCGAAAGCCTCCTACTCTGGATCAGAGAGGTCGAGATGGCCATGGCGTCCGCCATGCTCTAAACAGAGCAGCAGCGTGTAGCGCTTGCCATCTCCAAGCTCGGTGGCCGAGCACGAGAATGGGCCCTGACGTGCGGCACGTCCGTGGACACCGCGTTCCCTTCGTGGGATGAGCTGAAGCTCCAGCTCTCGCGAGTGTTCTCGCCGCATAACCAGGCCTATCGCGTGCGGTCACGCTTTCTGTCTACCTGCCAGGGAAAGAAGGAGTTGGTGGACTTCGTCCAGGAGTTGAGGACTCTAATCGCCGGTATGACGGCGAACCCTCTCCCTGAGGTGGTCACGGCGACCTTCTTCATGGAAGGCCTTTGCACTGGCGTGGCCAGGACGGAAGTCTTCCGTGTTCACCCGACCTCTTTCGAGGAGGTCGTGAACGTGGCGTTGAACGCCGAGTTCAACTTCAAGTCAGCACGACTTGGTTGGACAGCTTCCCAAGCCAGCTCTTCTGGAGCCTCGGACGCGTGTCAGCGGGTGAAGCCCTCACCGCATGCGGCCGCGCCGCTGGCAAGCTTGCCGTTACCCTCGGGGTGTTGGGAGTCCATGAGCTTGAACTTTGTGTTTGGCCTTCCGAAGGATTCGGAAGATAACTCTGGGATTGTGGTCTTTGTTGACCGTTTGAGCAAGATGGCTCATCTAGCGGCTGTGCCGGACACCGTCGACGGTGAAGGTACAGCGAAGCTGTTCATCGATCGGATCTTCCGCCAATACGGGCTGCTCGTATCGATTGTCTCGGATCGAGATCCCCGCTTCACTGGGAAGTTTTGGGACGCTGCCATTAAGGTGCTCGGCACCAAGTTGGGCATGTCCACAGCGGATCATCCGCAGACCGATGATCAGACCGAGCGCGTGAATCGCGTTGTCGAGGACATTCTGCGGAGCATTTGTGCTGAAACGCCAAGCGTTGGAGCACTATGCTTCTAATCGTCGAGTTTGCGTTGAATAACGCTGTGCATGCCTCCACAGGCTCCACTCCGTTCTACATGAGCGGCCTCACTCACCCTCGCGTCCCGCTGAAGCTACCACTGGGTGGTTCTGGGCTTGGTGGGGGAGAGATAGCCGACTGGCTTGCTGATGTCAGCCCAGTCACTGTTCGTAAACAAGTCGACGAATTCTTGTCGACGCGTCTGAGTGTCCTTCGACATGTACGTGACGCTATGGCTGAGAGCCAAGACAAACAAAAGGAACAAGCTGATGTAAAAGGCAGAAACTATGTTGAAAGTTGTGAGGTCGGGGACCAAGTGTTGCTTAACGCTAAGAACCTACCTACACATGCAGTGTCTGCGGTCTTCAAGACCAAGTTGCGTCCGCGCTTCGTAGGACTGTTCACGGTCGTGGCCAAGAAGGGCCGCCTGGCGTATACGCTCAATCTTCCGAAGAAGATGCGCACACACCCCGTGTTTTACGTTGGCTTGTTCAAGCCGTATCGGGACCCGGCGCAGGTGGGTTCCCAGGCGCTGGAGCCCAATGTGGCGGAGCCACGGGCCCCTGCTGCAGATGCAGCAACAGGTCGATCTGGCCCTCCAGCCGAGCGAAGCCTTGCTCAAGGCGCCACTGCACACCGGAAGCAGGGGTCTCAACCCACTCCAAGCGCCCATAGAGCACGCGGATCGAACGATCATGGTAATCAA
>JAABLK010000474.1:0-26268 GCA_012295415.1 Phytophthora chlamydospora
GTCACTCTATCGCGGGGAATGTGTTCAGCCAATCACAGACGCCCAAAACACTAAAAGGTTTAGCCTCGGTGGCAGCGGCTACGAGAGCTGTCGGGCGCGGGCAAAACCCAACGCCACACTATTGCGTTGGATCCACAGGCTCGTGACGCAAATACTGCTGAGTATCCACCATGTCCGCTTCCACGCCTTCGCGTATTCATCTTCTTCATCTGGATGCCACCGCCGCAGTTGCTGCTTGATGAAAGTTGACAGCGCTGGTGCGGTTCGACTGGCACAGCTCCTCTGGAACTTTGTGAGGTTGTGCATTCCCCACCTCTCTCCTGTCCAGTGACTAATGAGTTTTAGCTAGCATGCCCTTGCGCACGGGCAGTCCCAGAAGATGTGTTCAATCGTCTCCTTCGTACCTTGGCATCCTTCCACCTTCCTGCAGCTGTTGTCCTGCAGTCTTCCTTCGTAATATAGGTTAAGCTGCCGAACTGCGACGCGATAACTCACCCAGACTTGGTACTCGGTGAGCTCATTGTTGTGAGCCCACAGCTTCTTCGGTGTCTGCTCCATTACTGCGGTCTGCCAAGTACTGCTGGTTGCTGCTCGTTCCAGTCCTTTCACCAGGCTCATTGTTAGCCCATGTTGCCCTCTGTATCGTCGGAAGGCGAGTTTCTTGAGCGCCGATAACACGTGCTTGTTCGCTACCGTGGCTTACACCTCCCATGGAAATCCATGCAATATCGGGTGGGCATTGACGACAATATCTCCATCGTTCTCCCTCCGCCTGAGTTTCTGGATGTCGGCCTGCAGCGTGGCATCCACTTGAGAGGTTGTGCTCACATGCCAATGGATTCCATTCGGTTGTTGAGTCAGCTCGATGCTCTGTGCCTCGTTGGCAGTGCTGTCTGTCCTGGTTCCACGTACTCGATCTCCTGCGATTACCTCCCATTTGTAGCGGTGCTGTAGTTTCATCAGGTGACGCATCGAGACGGACGTGTCAACCTCCAGAGTGGATCCAATGTCCAGCCGGGGTATACTGCTGTGAACTGCGAGGCCCCACCTCCGCAGTTTGTCCTGTTGGTGAGGTTGGCCTCTTGGCGTTGGTATCGTCATGGCATACAGTCCTTCTCCTTCGCGATGGATGTGCAGCGCTTCGAGTGTGCAACTCGCAATTCTGTCAAACTTGGTGCACGTGAGCATGTTCCCCAACCGGTCGATGATTCCTGGGTTGTCATGCCAGTAGTAGGTTGGCCAGAAAGATCTCTCTGCTGTGGTCCATTCCACTCCTGCCCCCGGTAGATCTCCTTGTATCTCGATTCTCCATACTCCTCCTGTCGTCCAGCTGATGGTTTCTTGTGCTTGTTCCTGCAGTCGTTGAGTCCGACGTTGCTGTTGATCGGCTGTGCTGGCCAGTGGTTCTAGCCAGCGTCCTATCAGCAGTTGTAACGTATTGCCCGGCGTGGGGTGGCTCCGTCTGCGAGATCGGCTTCCTTCTCCTCGTGGTGATACCCCTGTTGCCCATGGATGCGTGGCTCCTCGGAAAACCCAGGAGCGCCATGCTTCATAATAGCGGTCATGCCGCTGTATCAACCACAACAACGTGTGCTTTGCCCGCTGCGTTTTGCACGCAATGTCCACCGATGCCAAGTCCCACCTGCTTCGGCGTGAAAAGCAAACCAGGGTTCATCTTGTGTCTGCTGGGGTCTGTGCTGGTTGTATGTCTCCACAGGAATTGCTTCTGCAGATTTCTTATTTCCTGATCCGCCCATTTGGGCATCTCGAATGCTGCTGCCGTGAACAGCACGGACGGCAACATGACCACGTTGAGCAAAACGACCCTGCTCGCTACGCTAGTGGCTAGTTGGCTTGTCGTAGCCATCCTGCATTTGATGTTCCGTATGCGTGCTGCCCAGTTCACGTCCGTGAGTGGTCCTGTCCCCACTTCGTACCCCAAGTATCGGACTGTTTCCCCATGTTGAAGGACCGGAATACCATGAATTTTCGAGATGGCGATCGAGGTGTTGAGAAAGATGGCCTTGCTCTTCGTGGGCTGTACCTTCAGCCCTGACAGCTTCCCAAATTGCTCCACAATCTGCATCACTCGAGCGAGCTGGTTGGCTTCTTGCAGAAAAACCGTTGAGTCGTCGACAAAGGCCGAAAACGTGTGCCGCTTCCCCCTCCCTCCTGGGACCTCCACTCCGGTGATCAGTTTGTCCTGTTGGATGGCTAAAGCTAGCACCTCCGCCGCTAGCAGAAAGAGTAGTGGTGCTAGCGGGCACCCCTGCCTGATGCCTGACACGACCTCTTGTGGGTCTGAGAGCTCTCCATTGACTAGGAATCTGGCTGTAGTTCCGTTATGTAGGCGGCGTATCATCTCCACGAACACCGTCGAGAACCCAAACTTCCGGAGCGTCAAGAAGAGAAATTCTCGAGCCACTGTATCATAGGCCTTCTTGAAGTCGAGCAACAGAATGACTTGGCTCAATGCTGCAGCCACTTCTGGCCTCGGTTCCGCTGTTGCCAGAACTGCGAGCATCACCATCACAGTCTTCATGAGTTGCCGTCCATGCACGAAGCCCTGCTGAGAGTCACCTATGGGCACGTCCATCACCAATTGCGTCCGGGTTGCTATGACCTTCATAAACACCTTATATCCGGTCTGAAGCAGCGAAATGGGCCGAAAATTCATGGCATCGACTGAATCGCCCTTCTTCTTGAGGGGGATGATGAGCGCTTGAGGAAGGAGGCTGGTGGGTCTCCTCCCTTGAGCAACTCGTTGCCGATGGCGACCATTGCTGGTTCCAGAACTGCTTGAGGGTCCTTGTAAAAGTCGTTGTTCAGCCCGACTGGCCCCGCCGCACTTGCATGCTACAAGGAATCTTTCTCTCTGTTAACCATCTTAAATTTTCTCTATTTTTGTTCTCCCTCCACACGTCTCTCCCCTTTCGCAGCTGACTCGAACTTCAACCGATGTACCCTTTTCGGGGTACCATGACGTGATCAAGCGAGGGTCATTCAAATGATTGCACCCTTCTTCTGTCCACCTTCGGTTCACCTTCGATCAACTCTCGAATATCGGTATTCGCCGATCCACCCCTCGTCACTTTCGATCATGATCGGCAATTCTTGTTTGGAGCACTTTCTCTCCAGGCTCTCCGCCGCAGAAGCAGCAGGAGGGATCTACGTGAAGCAAAACCGGACCCTCGCATTTCTGGGCCTCCTCCAATGAGGAAGCAGGAAGCAGAAAGTTGGTGGCTCCAGCAAAACAGTTGCAGCATGAACACATGTCCGAATTTGCGAGTCAATTGAAAACCTATTGGCATCATAAGGCCTCGAGAAAACGAAGTTGCCGTAGTGCCACCTGTGGTCCAGTGTGAGATAGCTCCGATTCGTTCAGATCTGGAATCTGTAAATACCATAGTCGATGCTTTGACACATGCCGTTGGAGAGCCAGTTCAGCTTGTTCGAAACTCAAGTCAGCAGGTTCTATTAATGATTGTAGAGTTGATGCAAATAATTGTTCTTTTTGGTCTAGCCTAACGTAATTAAATTAAACTTGAATTTGGTGTCGCTTAAGCATCTTCATTTTCGTTCAGCAGTATCTCATCTTCAAAAGAGTTCTCTTCTTCATCCGAAAAATTAAGGTCGTTTAGTGTTTACAAGGTCTTGGAATCGTGCAAAATACAGAAGTTGTGGGGCACAACGCAAACTGCAATAACAGTGCCGCCAGTTTACTCTCTGTGGTACGCCGCAAATGTTGAAATCCGCCTTTTTAAGCTACTCTACCGGAATCCGTGTCCGCGAGTGACCTAGATTGTAGCAATTGGTGTCAGGAGATGTGCAGCGGGGCTGCTGTAGCTTTAGCGTCAGAGGAAGACACATACTCAGAGAGTCTCTAGTGTATTTGATAGCTTGCAAGCTCTATACGAGAGCTTGCACGAGTACCTTAATTAAGGATAATTAAGGACTCCAGAGGATCTATATACCTTATCCAAAGGCAATGAACTCTAGGCTTCCAAATGTGAACTGAATGTATTGTTTGTTTATCGCGGCAGAGCCGCCTGTTGTCTGAATGTATGGGACTCACTATCTAGCATAGTAGAGCCCAGTCAAATGCATATTGGGTGGCTGTGAAGCCACCTACTGATTTTTGGTTAATTGCCGAGTTGGTGTACACACACAACTGATGTATACACACAAGTTATGTGTAACACACAATATTATATAACCCCGTTTCACCCCCCCCACAGACTGAGGAAACACGTGTCATCACTTGACTTGCATCCACAGCGGAGTCACTTGACATCAAAGTCCGCGCTCAAGAACTTTCCAAGTTCAACGAGCCATTTCCTGTCAAGGTCCCATGGATGCCTGCAAGCCCGCAGGCTTCTTGGTCATTCGACCGCATTCCCCAACGTGCCGAGCAACGCTCTATGGCCTCTTCAGCACCTAGTGCTTCTCCAGTCTCTAGCCCTGAGGCACCTCCGCGTCAAACGCTTTCTGTGGAGGAGTATCACTCCGAGCACAGTCGTCGCCACGGACAAGGGTTCACGATGGCGGCGCCAGGCAACATCGACACAGACGCTGGGCGCCAGATCCGTCTTGCTCGAGACGAGCTCTTCGACAACCTCGAAGAGGAACTTGACTACGAGTCCGACACACCGATGGACTCTCCCGAGGAGCCAACCCCACGCTCTCCAGAGCCAGCGGCGCGTGAGCGCCGCGCTCCGAACCCGTTCCTCTGGGGCAGTCCAAGGGTTGACTGCGCTTCGCACATCGTCCGGGCTGGAGAGTGGTGTGATCACCAATCCTCTCGATGAGATACAGGAGCAACAGCTCGAAGAGGGAGAGGTGCGGCGCTCCCAGCGCCCCGAGGCGCGACCACTTCTCAGCTCGCGCAGCGAGTATGGATTCGATCCACGCAGCCCTGCTGAGGTCGTCAAACAAGCCGCGGCTTCAACGTCCTTGGGGATGGGCTGGCGGCCTCTACTGCTAATGAGCAGGCTGCTCGAGTGGCTCTCCGTGAGAAGTTCCTCACTCCACAGGAGACCACACCTGCTGAATACGGCGCTCGTCTCGCTGCTCAGGCACGTCGTGCCTCCGTTCCTGCGATGCGGACGATTCCCATCGTCCTCCGCAAGGGGGGAGCTCGTCCATGAGGACGATGCTCAATTCGCCAACTGGGTGGAGCGAGCTCGGCGCCTTCCGTCTCTCGAGGCTCTGAGAGCCAGCTTTTCTGAAACGAACGCTCGTCTTGAGCGTACGCTCCGGTTCGACTTTGCGAAAGTCAAGGTGAGGCGCAATGCGCCAGCGGTGTCTACTCGGCCCCTCGGGCCTACCCGTAATGCTCCAGCGAGCGCTGTCAGCCTCCACCAGGGTGGATATCTGGCTGCTCCCACGAGCAGGCATCAAAGACCTGCGCGACCATACAGGTCAACAGTGAAGGGTAAAATGCCGTAGTGATATTAATGAAGAACAGATAGAGGCCAGAACGAATAAGGCAATTACTGAGCATTACGGCTAGGAATTCTACCGGACCTAAGAGCGCAAGGCTTCCACCGTGTAGACGTCCCACATGTTTTTGTTGTACAACAGGAACATGAGCATCTCGAGAGTCGATGCATCGAGTCGCTTGCGGAGGTCAGAGTAGACCAGCTTCACCGACAAGAAGAATCTTTTGCACTCATTGGATGTGGGAGGAATGAAGGCAACGTCGACAAACTTTGACCGCTTGGTGACCTTGCGCTTTTTAAGCGCTTGCTGCACGATAGGTTGATCGGAAGACGTCACTTGGAGGGCCGAGGACTCGTCGACTCGGCGAAAATCGATGCACGCAGCACGTTCATGAGGCGTCAGTGTCTCCTTGCGTTCCAGCTTCACGATTCCAGTCTCAAGGGCGACATTATTGACGATTGCCGCCGACGCCGAGAGGTGCGGCTTCAACTTAGGATAGCGTTGGATCACGTGGTCGAAAAGACAACGGGCACCGAACAGCGTCTGGCTTGATCGCTGCAGTGTCGTAGGCACCCCTTCGAAGTCGTCAAGCACACGCAGAATGCCAAACTCGACCAGCGTTCCATGCCCTAGCGAGTTGAGTACCGGCTCGAGCTTTGCGTAGCGTTGCACCATGGCGGAAGTGCTTGACCATCGTGTATCGTTACGTAGCAGGGGCGCGAGGTCCGTTGCACGGCGGAGAATTACACGACCCTTGATGGTTCGGAGCTTCGTCATCAAAGCCTGGATTTCAGCCAGAAGGGTTTCATGGTCAGCAAGGAAACCGGCCACCGCCAGGTTGAACCGATGCGATGCGCACCCGACCATAGGAATAGCACCTTCGCGATTTCCGATGTACTGATTGACGCTGCAGTTGTCCGCAACCATGAAATTGACAGCTTCCCAAGGCTTGTTGTACCAAGAGAGGGTGCCGGCGATCAGATCAATAAGACTTTGCGCCCCAAGATCCTCCTCCACATCGAGAGGACAGAAGTCAAGAAGCAAAACCCGGCGCGTGAAGCAGTCGGTGTCGTCGTAGTACTCGGAGCTGCCCTCGGGGTGGGTTCCGTGACACATCGTGGGGTCGTCGAACACGGCAAATATGGCGATGTAGTGGCGGCCATTGAAGGTGCTACCATCAAGCACAACGCCGAACAAAGGCGGCAGCTCCTCAGCAACCCTAGCCTCAGCAGACTGGTACACGCGCATCAGGTAGGACTTCAACGTCTGCTTGCTGATCGCGGAAAGCGACGAATTTTTTCTCGTCATGCTCCGCTCGACGAAAGCCAGGGGCAGCCGGTCCATCACCACCCACTCACACCACCGGAAAATATTCCGGGTCTCGTCGTCGACAACACGGAGACGGAGCGCATTTCGGTTCTTGAGAGCTTGCGACGCGTCTTCGAGGTAGGTCGGGTGGTTGAAGCGGAGGTGCGTTATCAGATTGGTGTAGCCATGCGCACTCTTGCAACTTTTTGAGCACGTTGAGCACACGAATTCACCTTTCGACATCTTGGTGAACAGAAGACTGCACACGAGCTTGTTGTTGGTAGAATGCAGCAAAGTTATTTCTGATCGAATAGCGCGAGACGATTATATTTATATTTTAGGCACTTTAGTCAGACTAAGTCAAGCTGGAAGCTGCGAAAGTCAGTGGACTGCACACCTCTGCGGCTCTGATTGGTCGAATTCTTAACTTTTAAAAGAAAGCGATTGGTCTAAATTGTATATGGAATATAATTCTGATTTTATTGGGCAAACATTTTTTTGTTTGAAATAAATAATGACATATTTAATATGGAATATATATTTTAGCCTTTTATGTTTTCCTCTTCACTGCAGGTCAAGCGGAGCCCCTTGTACAGGTATCAAAGTCTGGTTGGTGGAAGTGCAGTAATGTAGCCCAGCCACAGGACACTCGGCAATCAAGCGAAGTATTATTGTGCCTTTCTGCCAAAACGCCCTCCGTTTTAACGTCCTACGTAGGAGGAGCGGTCCTTCGGAAGCCTCCCTATCTGACCAGCTTGCTATCATTAAAATTCACCCTAACCCGCGCACAAAAAATGACTTATCATGTGAAGCACAATTTTGACTGAAGCCGGTGAAAATTCAAGTATGCAAACTGGGTGACTGGTTTGTGCACGCCTGCTTAGCCCGACAGCTAGCAGGTGGCGCGGGTTCAATTTCCGCACATGTAGGAGCTCGATGCTTGAGGTAAGTGTCGTGTGCAAGTCCTTCGTCGGTTCCGAGACATAATCAAGTGTTTGGGTCAACGCGCTACATCCATCGGGATGAGTCTCGTGTGGAACAGTCGGGTCGGGGCTTCTGGGAATAATTGCACCACCCAGAGGTTCTGGCCAATCGGCGCTCGGCGGGCGGCAAATAGGATTATTCCCTGGGCACAAACGTTCTCGATTGGCTGAAGCCCCTATTTTATTACAAGATATGGCTGCAACTCTTTATACAAAAATCAAGATAAGCAGGCAAAATCAGGACCAACTCTTAAATTTTCTTGACAGATTTTTATGCAATCGTTGAGCATTTGGCAGAAATCTCTCCCGTAGCCACATGCTGTCTGGATATTTGAAAGCTCTCCCGATATTCCCTCTTCCGTCATTCTCTCTCGCACGCTCGAATCTGGAATGCAAAGTTCATTGTTCAATCGACCATGGCATTACCGCTTCCAGCAATCCTGACCTGCCGGCTAATAGTTAAGAACGGTGAGCCTTTCACTTCGTGCCGCAACAAGACTGAACCGATCGAGTTTTTCTTTGAAATCGCGCGTGGTTTTCGACTACTTACGGCTCAGGTTGAGACAGATTTGTCCGAATGCTGCCTGGCGAGTGGAGCAACGACTTCAGCATTTTTCTCAAACCGACGAAGTATGCCCCCAAACGTGATTTTCTCGAGCTGGACGAGGAAATTTACAGCAGCCGCATCTCAAAAGCTTGGGACCTCGCTCGGCTTCGTCTGCGTGGTCAGTCTGACTTTGTTTTGGAACTTTTTGTGTATGTTCCAAGGGCATCCGATCTCCGCGCCAGCTCAATCCGCAGGGCGACAGCAAACCGGATTCAGGAGCAAGCTCTGCGTGTTGTTGCATTGTTAGCTGGGCGCAACATTCAAAGTGGCCCGGCTTCTCAGCTCTACATGGCGACAATGCAAGCCCGCTTACCCGTCGACTCTCCGATCGAAGTTCCCAATAACGCAACATTTCGGCAACTTCAGCACATTGACCAGCTATCGCAGGAGATGAAGACCAACCAGCAAGAGAGTCAAGCAACCGCTGATACAAATTTTGGGTTTGCTCGGATCCAAATTCAAGGTGCCGTTCTCCGAGTCCAAGTTCATGTTGGAGACCTGCGAAATTTGCTCGGTTTGCCGGATTACAGCCTCCGACCTCCGTTTCGTGATCCAGTGAAATTTGAAACTCCGGCCCCAGCCTTCGACATGGAAGACATCGACCACATTGACGAGCAGCATGAGAATGTTTGATGACAAAATAATGAAAACAATAGCATCGTTGAAAATCGTTAATTTTAATGTTAAGTTTGTTGCCTTGGTAGCCACAGTGTCCGTACAAGTTCTCTCCGACTTTGTCCTTTTGTCGAGTACAAAAGTACATTGCCACGTCGAGGACTGCCAGCGGATTTTCACGAAATGCCATGTTGACATGACGTTGGATCCATCGCTTCAACAGCGATAATCCGACTTCAATCGGATTCAGGTCTGGAGAATATGACGGTAAGAAAAACAACAGTGCGCCAGTGCCGTGAATGAGGTCTTGAGATTCTTTGTACATGTGAATTTTGGCGCTGTCCAATATGACGATCGATCTTGGATGCGGCCATGGGTCCAGGTACGACAGAATTTTTATCTTGAATGTGTCGTGAAACGTCTGTCTTGTAAACGTATCCTCAGTTGTCCCCCAGGTGAAAAAGCCTTGAATGTCAAACGCGGCCAGCACGGACACTCTTTTGCCACGCGACAATGGTACGGAGACGATAGCAGGTGCTCCACGTGTAGACCAGGCGTGCTTTCGCAGAGAGGATCTTCAAAATACATCAATCAAACATTTGTATAAAAAGCAACATTTGCATGAAATCTTCGCTTACCTTCCATCTTTCGAGGTCTCATCGACGAGCACGAGTTAATCTGGGCCACTGTAATTCGGTAGTAGCCGATCTACGTACTCTTGACGCTCTTGTGGAATACTCTCACGAGCACGTTTAGTCAGAACTTTCCGTGACAGACCCAAATCAAAGCGGAGAGCGCGGCAAATTGTCGAGTCAGAGCAACAATACCATGTTGAAAACCTCTCTTTCAGCGCCTCGCGCAGCTCTTGGAAGTAAATCCACGGGTGCAATTGCACGTAGCCGCGGACAAAACTTTGCACCTCAGGCGGCCATATTGACGATCGCTCAAAATTTGACGAATCGTCGACATTTCCGGTGGTCTTGAAGAGGTGGTACCACCGGCGAAGGCTTCGTGCTGAGACACCAAGTACCTCTGAGACTACAGTAATCTCGATGCTGTACACATACTGCAAGACAATACCGCGCCAGCGGATATCACTTGAATGTCCCATGAACTTGAACAATGACAGTATGCTAGTAGCTCTTCCGAAGGGCTGGATGGCCGATGAATTGTGGCCATTCGGTCCTTAATTCCTTAAAAGGTGGTATTTGTGCAAATCGGAGGCCTTACGTAGGACTTGCTGCCTCGTGTGATCCATCGATAAATTTTCACCATCCAGTTGGCATATCCTACCTTTAGCCCTTACCGCCTCTTTCTTAGGGCCATCTTTTTGGGGTCCGATTTGCCATTCTTGCTGAAAGGATCAATAAAGCCTTGCCCTGCAATTCGGACCACCGTAAGATAGCAGAGATGAAATCGCTGGACCGGCGGCTCACACTTGGACGGCCATGCGGAGATTGTTCGCTAGCTGTTGTGCGTGTTGTATATTGGCTAGCGCGTGTGTCAGCAGTTGGTGAACATTGGTACCGGATATCTGTCATCTAGCTGAGGACAGGCCTGGTCGGTACGGAGTGATTCACTGAGCGAGACACAACTATCGCGGGGACGGAATGTTATTCATCTTTGAATGAAATGGATAGCATCTTTTCCGGGTGACGCCCAGCGAGTAGCAGCCCGCGAGTGCATTGTGGTGCTGCTGACCAGTGCGTTGGAGGTGGAACTGCAGCCGCGCAGCCTGATGGAGATGTATCCGGCGTTGTGCGGCTGCATATCGTCGTCCGATCAAGAGGTGCGTCAGCTCGTGCAGCAGAGATCGGAAAAAAATAGTGCAATTCAATAAATATTTGATTTTTCCACTAGAAATATTTATTATTGGGAACTTCGTTTCCCAATACAATTTGATGTTGTGCTCAATATTTACAATAAATATAGGAAAAATAGCGGAGGGCAGACACAAACTTTCGTCGCGGGAAAAGCGCGATGACATCACAAATTGCGGTTGTGACATTGCATATACGTCACCCAGAATTACTGGTTCTCCGAGACTCGCTGAGAGTTGCGATTTAATCCGACGCTTCGAACGTGAAGAGCTGGGGACTTTATGGCCCATCGATCGCAGAGAGGACATCGCAACAGGGGTAGCTACAGGAATGCGAAGCAGAGGAAGACGAGGAAGGATTCCTAATTGTAAGGCAAATTGTATTTTCGCTATCAAAGAAGCTCTACTGTAGTAAAAAAAAACATATAACAACGGCCTTACTCGTTCCTTGAACTCCTGGGATTTTGGCCTTCATCCCCCTCTAATCCGATATATAATGCTTCTTTTATACGCCAATACAATAAATGTTACGGCAATATTTATTATTGTTTGTCCTCATATTGCAATCTATACTATTGAGAACTGTCGGCTCCAATACAATTATTTACGGCATTGGCGGACCTCTGTCGTGCAGCGACCGCTGCTGAGCGGCAGGATGTCCGAGTTCTGCTTAGAGCTCATGGACGCGTGGGAGCGTCAGTCTCATTAGAATGGATAGCGGCGGCGAGGCGGTTGGCCCCGCCACAAAAGAAAACCACATGTACGTCGTGCTGCGGTCGGCAGGTATAGGTAGCCACCGCGATTGACCGCCCAGTCCTTTACGTGGTCTCCTCATCACTTCCTACGGTGTCGTGACGGCGGCACTATCCCCATGCGTGCTTGCCGACACTCGTTGCGAAAGACATAGCGCTCAAGTGCCGTGGATCGGCGCCCAGCGTAGTGACCACCATCTGCGCCCACAACCGCACGGTGTCTGTCACTCCATCGGCATCAGGAGCCCAATTGCTCCAGTCGCTGCGGCCGTCGGCGTCTCTGTGCGGGAGTGTTCAACCAGCAGATACCGCATATCACGCAGCATTACGCCGCTCAGCGTGTGTGGCACCCGTCCACTGCCTCCTGCCCACTTCTGCGCGTTCGTGCCGTCGGTCTCCGGTGCCATCAGAATCCGACCAGCGCAGTGGACGACGTTCAGCGTGATGCACCAGCCTCGGTTCACCGACACCCCGCTGCTGGAGCGCACGACCAGCGTCAACCAGGAGGCCACCAAGCCGCGCCGTGTGCGTTTCCGGAGCAAAATGCGCAGTGCCACAGCGACGTCGCTGTCCGGTTCCGTGCCGTCCCAATCGACGGCCCCCAAGCCGCGCGTGCATGTGGACGACACGGAGCTGTGCAACCGCGCGGAGGCGGTTGCCAGTGCGATGGACTTCCGCGGGCTCGCCGGCTCGAACGACACCCGGTGGGTGTTGAAGAAGTCACGCGGGACGTTCACGACGTACGCCCGGCGACCGGGCGGCAAGAACCTGTCGACGCAGCAGGTGCTCGCAGCAGGCGAGATCCGCTGCCACCTGCAGGAGGTGGTGCACGTGCTCAAGACCACCAACGACTTTGACCACAACGGGGTCATGGGCGGACTGTACCGGAAGGATTTCATCTACGGGTCGGTGGTGCACGTCGTGCCGCCCGACGTCGTCGGTAGCGAACCCAAGCTTGTCGATCTGCTTCGAGAGGAAGAGTCGACGGCCACGCAGGTAGCGGTGAAGACGAGCACGTTCGTCCACAGCAAGATGTTCGCGCCCAACGAGCAGTGGTGCTTCCTCGAGCGCGCGCACTACAGGCACAGCGGGCGAACCGCAGACCCGGATCCCAGTGAGACTTCTGGTCCAGCCAAGGTCAATTCGTTTGCACTGACGATGAGCTCGCTGGACGACAAGGAGTTGGAAGCAGGCAAGGTGAAGGACCATGGCCGCGTGCTCATGCTTCATGACATGAACGCCGGGTTTCTCGTCGAGCAGCTACTTGGAAGCCGCTACGTCCGCGTGATCTTCTTCGGCCAGTTTGATGGCAACGACGTGAACACCCCGAAGAATGCGGGGGTATCCCAGATGCGAGCTCGGTTGATGCGTCTGGCCGACGGAGCCACCCGGTTGCCGAAGGTGGTATCCCGACGTCGGTTTGGAGCACAAACGATGGCGGACCGAACAGCGTTTCCGGCCAAGAACTCGCACTGCATTTGCTGTACCAAGTCGTTGCATCTGCTCACGCGCAAGCACCGCTGCCACCTCTGCGGCCACTACGTGTGTGACCGCTGCTGGTCTCTCCAGGAGATGGAGACGCAGAGCACCCGTCGTGTGACGTCGGTGCGTGTGTGCTCGCGATGCACCGAGTTCGTGGAAAACGGGGACTATTCGGCCGTGGACCCAAGTTCTCTTGGCAACCTCGAGGTGAAGCGGGATCTGGCCGGCCGGCCTCCTGCCAGCAAGACACTGGCCCGCCTGCTGCGGCAAGAGTTGCGCACGTCGTCCGGTTCTCGAAAGAACTCGGTGCGTACTGTGATCCAGTATCTTGTTAACGAGGAGGCCGAAGCGGAACGGGCCAAGGAGGAAAGCCAAATGAAGGTTGAAGCGGAAGCCAAAACGCGGTCGGTCCGGCTAACGTCCACCAGCGCGGACCAAGAGTATCTTGACGCCCTGGACAACGGCTTGAGCATTCATCAAGTGCCGCTGTACCAGTGCGTCCTGGCCAACGCCACGAAGCGCGACTACCCGATCGCCATGCCGAAAACTGCGGCAAATGGATCGGTCCCCGACGCTCCCATCCCGGAGAACGAGAAGGAGCGGCTGGCTGCGATCGCTCGCAGCCGCATCATGGAGCTGGAGGATGCCTCGGAGCTTGACATGCTCTGCACGTTGGCCGCGGAGCAACTGGACTGCAAGTTTAGCATCGTGACGGTGGTGACTGAAGAGAACATGACAGTGCTGGGCGCCAACCTGGACAAATTGCGGCGAGCGGAGCTCCCGCGGGAGCACTCTTTTTGCCAGCACACCATCATGACGTCGCAGCCGTTGCTGGTGCCTCACCCTGAGGCCGATGTGCGCTTTCAAAACATCAACGGGCGATCTGCTTTCGACGTGCGCTTTTACTGCGGCTTCCCGATTGTAGGAGAAGACAACAGCACGGTGATCGGTTCGTTTTGCTGCATGGACCAGAAATCCCACGACCTGACGCAGTCGCAGTACTCGGCCATGAAGAAATTGGCTTCTGCTGCGGGTCAGGTGGTGCGATCGAAGACAAAGGAGCTGGGACCTCCTCGCCAAACGAAACTCTAGTCTGTTGCAGCAAGTGGAACTGCAGTGGCTGCGTTCGCCGGATAACTCGAGCGAATGAAGTGAGGTACAGTGAGTGTTGTATTTGACGTTGGCGTCCAAGTACGAAAAGGGTTCAAGAACAAAGTACGTAGTATTGTCACTGTTGGTGCTTGACCACGACAACAGCTCTCGACCTACATGTGCCTTGCAGCTCTGGAATGCTATCGCGGAGGTATGGATCTAACTGGTGAAATGCTTGTCACGTTGTGCGCAAGGGACGGGTGGCCACCGTGAGTCAGGACTTGCGAGCCGTGACGTTGTGGTGCAACTTTATCCGCAGACAGGAGTTCTGGCACGCACGTGGGGCCATCATCGGAGCACCACCGAACTGGTCCGAATGGAGGAGCAATGCCTAAAGTGATCTTCTCCAACAGCAGACAACTTGGTCGATGCTCACTCTCGAGCGTATCCCTCGTAGCTCACTTTGCTCTCGTTCGTCCTGGTGACAATTGTTGACGCTGACAGCAACACGGTGCAGATGACCCCGTCCGTCCCGGGAAAGCCTCTTGCCTACCAGCTCAACAGAACGCTCTTTACCGTTGCACCAACACGCGCCGCCCAGGCCTCAAAAAGCTTGAGCAGTAATCCCTGTTGACCTCTTTCGCGATTCCGCCGCAACTCTGCAAGACCTGGGGTGGCTCAGCCACACTCCTCTACGACACCCTCACTTCGTTGCCCCTCGTTTCTGATCGCGTAGGGACCCGTCGGAACCACGAGCTCACTTCGAAAAGCGTCGGTTGCCGCCCAGGTCCCCGCTCACCACAGTCTCCGTTCCGCAGGTCGACAGGCAGCCATGATTCACCACCGAGCCGGTCGCTTCGACAAGCACGAGATCAACAAGATGGAGACCGGGGACACCATGGCGAACTCGGTCGCACTGCTTGAGGATTCGCAAGTCCCGCGTCGCATGGTGCGCCCGACCGACCGCCGATTGACGGAGGTTGTTCAGCGCGACACCAAGACCATCAACTGGCACCTGCTGCGCTGCAGCGTCGTCAACTGGGACAAGAGTCCCGGCAACTTGGGTTTTGCCGTATACACCACGCGCACGCACGCGCTGCGGCGCGTCATGGCGTCCGGAACCATTTCGTGCTCGGTGGCGGAGCTCCGGCAGGTGCTCCGGCCCTCAGCCGGCGAAACCTACGCAGCCACCATGCACGAGCTCTTCGGCGACGACTTCGTGCACGGTGCTATCGTGCACCGCGTGCCGGACGACAGCGACGATGTCGACGGTGACCCGGCCTCGGACGACGATGACGGAGGATACCGTCGTCGGGGCCACCACCGACGACCACAGGTGAGCGACGTGACGGTCAAGACGGCACTCTTCGCCAAGCGTCACGCGTTGACGCGCAACGAGCAGTGGTGCTTCGTGGATTGCGCCCACGAGTTGAAGGACAGTAACGGAGACGGCTTCTCCGTGACCATGTCGTCGCTTGACGCGGAGGACGTGTTTGCCGGCAAGACGCACGCGCGTGGCTGCGACGTGAGCCAGATGTACGACGTCCGGGCTGGGTATGCGGTACTGCCGTCCGCTACGAAGAAAGAGGTGCGTGTGAGCTTCTACGCACACTTCATGAGCGAAGGCGCGCGAGGAAGTTGCAGCGCGAACAGCAGCCCGGAAACTTCCCACTCGTTCCTCTTTACGACGCCCAGCAACGCCACCGCGCGCATCAAACAGGGAGTCTCGTCGCGAGCACAGATGAAGCGCCTCACGATGATGGCACACGCCACTGCGCGCTTGGCAGTGCTCGTGAGACGTCGCCGACTTGGTGTCCAGAAGATGACGAGCACAGCTTCGTACGTGCCGCGTAACACGCGCTGTGTGTGCTGCGCGTCGACCATGCGTTCGTCAACACACATGGGGCTCAGCAGCAAGAAGCGGGTGCGACGCCAATGCCAACTCTGCGGCTACTTCGTGTGCGAAGGCTGCTCGTCCGAACAGGAAGCGCAGCGCTCTCAGGACAACGCGTACTCCATCGTTCGCATTTGTGACAACTGCATGGAGCGCGTGGACGACGCCTTGTACGACTCGATCCCGGCAGACAACAGCGACACGCTAGAGCCGAAGGTTCACTCGAATGCCCCGGGGTCGGAGGCCGCTACCAAAGTTCTCGCGCGTCTGCTGCGCGATACGCTCGTGAACGCTTCAGGGCGTGAACTGCCGGCAGTCAAGAACGTTATCATGCACTTGGTTGACGCAGACAAACCAGAGTCATCGCCACAGGCGTCCGAGCACTTTGACAGGTCAAACCGCAGCCGCAGGCTCACCATCGAAAGCTCACAGGAGGAATACCTGCTAGCCCTCCAGACACAGCTCCAAATCCCCCAGCGTCCACTCTCTAGCTGTCTGCTAGCAGGAGCTAGCGGCAGGGCCTATCCGCTGGCGTACAGCGAGTCGAATGCTGGTGTTCCATTGTTCCCGCTGCCTGACAACGAGCTCGAGCGCCTTGGGGCCGTCAACCGGAGTCGACTCACCGAAGTGCGCGACCTGCCGGAGTTGGAGCTCATTTGCAGCCTTGCAAGCAAAGAGCTGCGCTGCAGAACAGCACTCGTGACGCTTATCACGCACGATACGCAGTTCATCCTGGCCAGCAATAACCCCGTCTTCCGTGACGGTGTGGGTCCGCGCGACGAAGCCTTGTGTGCGCACACCATCATGGGCCAATTGCCAATGCTCGTACCCCACGCAGCAGCCGACGTGCGCTTCAGCCGCAGTCAACTGGTGTTGCGCGGCGGTCTGCGGTTCTACTTTGGCTTCCCCTTGTTCGCACCTGACGGGGTCACGGCCATCGGAGCCGTGTGCTGTGTGGACCGCGAGCCTCGTCGTGTGTGTCAATCGCAGTACGAAACCCTGGAGAAGCTCTCTCAGAGCGCCACACGCATCATCGCGAGTCGAATCACCACCGACGATGACTTGCTTGATCGCCCTTCACTAGCCTAGCAAGTTTGCTGGAATCGTACAGACGCGTAAGAAGCTGGAGCAAAGGAACTTTAGCAAAACTCGATACTAGATTGCTTCGCTTAGCTGGGAATACCAGCAAAGGGATGTTCCCTCCTATCTGTCGTACGACAAGGTACTCCTAAGGTTTAGGACGCTTGAGCAATTGCCTAGTTACACAGTTCGATCTTGGTGTGTCGAACTGGCGTCCGATGGGTGCAGCCGCCTCGGTTGCTAAACAACCCCCGCTAAACTGCACTACCCCCACTCACCTGTGGAGGCCTCGGTCTGATCTTGCATCTTGAGAAACGACACTCACACACAGCGCTGTCGCACTGGTTGAGCTCCGTCGTCGTCTTGGTCGTCTTCTTCGTGGTCCAGCCACGACTTGACAGCCTCACACGTACATTGGGTTAAGGGCCGCTGGCTTCGACCGTCCGCAAGGACAGTCGCAGCCTCGCCGAAGAAGCGAGGCGCCGCCAGCTCAGAGATCATGAGCGGCGGGATGCGGCGGGCGAGGTCAGTGACTTCGCAGCGCTCGTAGAGCGCCAGCGACTCACACGTCGTTCGCTTAGTAGTTGGCACGTAGCATCCGAAGATGTGATGTGGGGCTGTAGTGGGCTTGGGCATGAGGGAAGACTGGACGTCGGCGACTCCGAAGCTTGCACCTTCGACAAGCGCGCTGCTTCTGTTCCACGGAGGTTTTCTGTCGGGGCGTCGGGACATCTTGGAGGCTTGGGGCCTTGGGGGCGAATTCACGACTGAGCTCTGGGTTGGCAGCGAGCGAGAATTCGAATGCCTCTCAAGTTGGTGGCTTCATGCGTACTGCAAATGGCATCCACGACTTTGAAGGATAGTCAAATAGGCGCTCGCCGAAGTCAAAGGGCTGACGAAGGCTCGCCACAGCAGCACTTCACCGTGTCTGTATACCAGCATCGTCTTCATTTCGCCAATGCCGATGTCTGCCTCTGAAGCTGCAGCTTTGACTGGATGTAGCACGAAAGGTTCGTGTGGTTACAAGTCCAGTCACGATAACGGAATTAATCCAGTGAGGGCTGTCCATCCCTCATTCTTCGGTATTCCCAGTATAATTTACCTTTGATTTACAAACGCTTGAACAGCTTTCATCTAGCCTTCCAGCAAGCGCGACGCACGGCACTCCATCACTCGAGTCGCGCCTTCAGCAAGCGTAGACATGAGTGCGTACTGAGACTCCGAGACATCACGAGTGTCACCCGCGTGGACGCAGCAGAAGGTGCCGACGGCGGTGCTGCCTCCTCCGTCCGGATACGTGATCTTGATAGGGAACCCGAAGTAGAAGCGCACGCCGTCGCGACGCACGAGGTTCATTGCGCTGAAACGCACGTCCGCTTCGGGGTGACGGACAAGCAGCGGCGCTCCGTTCATGAGGGTGTGAGCGCAAATGGAGTGGTCGCGCGGGATCTCGCAACCTCGCCAAGCTGGGTCCGTGGACGCCACCACGTACGAAGCGCTTGGTCCAATGATGGTCACAAGTGTCGCGTCGCATTGCAGCTCCACGCGCGCGATGTTGCACAGCAGCTCCAGGTCCGGGAGGTTCATCATGTGCCGCACAATGTTTGGATGGGTGTCGATCCACTGCAGGCGATAGGCTTCATCTGCCGGCACGGGGTGGTGTGCCACCATGGCAACGTCTTCAACATCTTCATTGCTTTCAGGGTCTTTGACGTCAGCTTCGGCTTGAGTTTCAGGCTCGACGGCATCGCAGGCATCGGCATATTGCAATGCATACTGCCGGCCTGAAGCTCCTGCCAGCGGGGGCCTGTCGCACTCTTCCGGAGATCCTTCCGGGGTGACTTCAGGGACCTCCTTCTTCTCTCGCTTCGGTAACTCGTCCGAGAAGCCTTGCTCCTCGGCCAAACGCCCCAAGCTCTTGGACAACTCGGCCGAGTCAGTACGGAACTTACTCTTTGCCCCCTCCTTCGGGCTCAGGAGGTGCTTAATGACACGAATGACCACTGGTTTTTCTTCCGGAGACGCGTTGCCAAGCACTTGGCTCATCACTCGTGCGATCACCGCGCTGGCCGGCTCTGTATTGGGACCATCAGGCTGAACACTGCTGGAAGGAGACATGCCGTCAATCGAGGCACAGTAGTTGTCGTAGTCGGCGTCGTCCACGCGCTGCATGCAGTGCTGGCACAAATGCGCTGCCTGACTGTACTTGATGCTCTTGTTGGCAGGCTCAGACGCCTCGCCCGAGAGCGAGTTCTTGCCAATTGTGCACACACAACGGGCGCAGACAAGAAACCCGCAAAGCTGGCATTGTTTGGACCCACGCGACGTCGTGGCTTCCTCCTTCGCGCTTCCCCTCGTGGTACTGCCGAACATGTTTCTAATAACGTCGACACGACGTGTGCAGCACGCACAACGCGTGTTGCTGGGCTGCACCTTGCGAAGGTCCGCCAGAACCTGCGCGTCGAGTCTCCGCCGACGCACCGCAACCTGGAACTGCTTGAGCGTGCGCGCCAACTGCACCACCCGGGCCAGCACTACCCCGTTCGACGCGTCATCGGCCTCTTCACGGTTCCTTGCAGACAAGAGCCACCGGAACGGAGAGGATCTACCGGAGCTGGGGGTTGTCGCCACGTGCGCGGAGAAGGTGACGCGGACCGCTCGCCTCGTTCTCCCGTCCTTGACCTTCCTGCCCGGCTCGGGGGTGACGAGGTAGAGCGCGGACAGTCCCTGGATGTGGGTCACGCTGGCGGCCTGCGCCTTGCCGATGAACACGTCGTCCGGATGCAGCGAAGCGACTGTGACGGCGAACCCCTGGCCGTTGTCATCGCCCGACGACTCCACCGGCTTGACAGCGCTCACGAAGCACCACTGCTCGTTGCGCGCCAGCATGTGGCGCTTGACGAACGTCGCCGTCCGGACCGTCACGTCCGTGATCTCATCCGCGCGGTGCACGATGGCGCCGTAGATGAAGTCGGAGCCCACGAGCTCGCGCATCACGCAGGCGTAGCGCTCGCTTGTGGGCGGCGCCAGTAAACCGCGCATCTCCGCCACCGAGCAGTCGATGATACTCGTTGAGGTCACCATCGTGCCGTCGATGGAGCGCTCCGTCAGCACCCCGGCGGACTCCGAGCGCCGATGGCGCAGCGCGTCCATGTCAATACGTGCTGCTGCCTGCGCCGCCACTTCGGCCAGGCGTCGGTCGCTAGCGCGCACGTATCGGCGCTGGGGGCCTCCGCCGCTGCCGGTGTTCATGGTCTGCATTTATCGCCTCAAGGAGCGGAAGTTGTTCAGTTGTTCTTGAACCCGCAGCTTGCGTTGTGACGCGCTGAAGCTCAGCCACGTTGACTCACGCTATCGATTGGCAGCAGGCACCAGCACCTTCGTTACAGAGCGGAGACCACGGACTTTGCTCAGGCCAAGTGGGACGTCAAGAGAGACCGTCGGGATGGGAATGGAAAGTCCGCGGACGCAGGCAGGGCTCCAGTTGCGGAGACGGCAAATCGGTGCTGTTGGCAACAGCACAACAATTTGGTTGTTCAAGGACTTGTGGCTGCCACGGATCGACTGGCGAACTGGTTTAACACTTCTAACGACGTCTTCAATCGTAAGTATCTTTCGGAGGACCACCGTAGCGTCCTTCTGAAACGCGCTAGGCTTCCAGCACGGTGGCGTTCTCGGCGATGGCGAACTCCCAGAGCTGCTGCAGCTGCAGTCCTTCCAGCTCCATGACGGGCCACCGCATGAACACACCGGGCTGACCCCAAGGTGCGTCGACCGTGACAGTTTGGCCGGCAGCGAACTCGTCTCCGCTCCAGAGGTGCTTGTACGTGAAGGCGGTCGAGTTGACCTCAACGCCCTGGCTGTCGACTTGAACCAGAGGCAGATAGACGTTCACAGACGAAGCGGCCAGGTCGTAGACAGGAGCAACATACAGCGCTTCGCCCAGCCAGAATGTCTCGTCAATGACGGCGCGCGCGAACGAATCGTTCGGGGAGTACACCGCAGGGTGGCGGACCATGGGCCAGCCGTTCGCCTGGTACTCGTCCAGCAGCGCCAAGCGGTACGGCTTGAGGCTTCGGAACATGCGGGCGTTGTACGCGTGATACGCGCGCGTCATCTCGTTCGTGTAGGCCTGCACGTTCATCTGCGGGATGTTGCCCTCGTGTGTGCGGAACGCGGTGCCGCTGAAGGCACCGCGTTCGCCCCATCGGCCGAGCAGCGCGGCGTTGCGCGTGATGTTGCCGACCGTGGCCAATGTGTTCGTGTAGCCGCCGATGTCTGCGCGAAGCCAGAGGCGCCTACGTGGAGCGTACTGCTGACGACCGCGCGCATACCGTCTTCGCGGGACACGTCGATGTTCTGGTCGCCGACCCAGAAGAGGTTCGTGTGCTTAGCCGAAAAAGTGCCGGCGCTGCGGTGGAAGCCGATGGTGTCGTTCTCGAGTCCAAGCTCAACCACAACATCGCGCAGCAGCGACGCCCAAACGGTCGGGTAGTCGTTGTGGAAGACGCGAGCGCTCACGGTGCCGTCCGACAGACTCACCGAGTCGTCCACCGAGAGATACTCGCCGAAATCCTGCATCATGCCGGAGATCGGCACCGAGTAGTACTGCTTCTTGACGAGCTCCTTGAACCAGTCGACGGTCGACTGGTTGGATAAGTCCAGCAGTCCAGCATCGATACCCGGTCCGCTCGTGATGGTCCACGCGCTGCCGTCGTCCGCTGTGGCGTTGGCGACGAAGCGCCCTTCGCTGGCCGCAACGGCGTAGAAGCTCGTGTTGTATCCCGTGCTCTTGGTGCTCACGTTAGCCAGGAACGTGTTGACGTAGCTCATGGTGCGGACGCCGTACGTGGACTGCAAGTGGGGCACCCACTCGGCCCACGTCGGGTACAGTGTCGTATCGGGCTCCCAGTTCCACCACAGGCGGTGGAGCGAGATGCCATACGCACCCGTCTGCAGTCGCGTACCGGACCAGTCCTGCAGACGAGCGGCATATTCGCGCTGAGGACGTTCTGAACGACCTCCTCCACGAAGCTCTGGCCGCCTTGAATGCCCAGGATCGCTCCGTCATGAGACCAATCTGGCAGCTTCGGCTGTCGGCCAGTGACCTTCGTCAACGCACCCGTCGCCTCGAGCAGCGGGTTGCCCTTTGCAGCACGTCCGAGCCAGCCTCTCAGACTGGAGCTCTCGTACATGATCTCCACCGTCGTGATTGAACCGCTCGCATGGTCGCCTTCCGTGACGTTGCCCGCAAGGTATCCGCCCGCGGTGTCCTCGAAAGGTGAGGAATCGTTGCTCGCGATATCGAAGAGGGCGTATTTGGTTCCCTCGAGAACGACCCACCGGCCAAGGGACGAGGTCAAGGAGCCCACACCGGTGTACGTCGTGAGCAGCGAGCCACCCGCAAACGCACCCGAGATGGACGCGTTCTCGTTGAGGTAGGTGGTGACGGGCTCCGCGCCTCGGCCGACACCTCCTTCACGAGTCCACACGGGTACGCGCCATCCGCGGAGGTTGCCGATACCTGTCTGCTCTCCTAAACCAAAGAAGGCCTCGTCGTGTGGGGACTCGTACGCCAAGTAGACGTTGTCAACGTTGTCTCCAGCCACACTAGCGTTGAAAACCAGTGGCTGGGAGTGGTCGTCGCTTGACGAGTCCAGCGTGAAGGACAACGACCACGTCCAGGCCGAACATAAAGCGTCAGCGAACCCGCCCGTGATATCGACACGATCGGAGCTGGAAGAGGTAGCGCTGGAAATGGTGGCAGTCATGCACGGAGCCTCCACATCGTCGCTGCTTAACTCGAAGTTACCTGAAGCCTGGGTGATGGTCGTGAGGCCCGTGGACGCCGAAATGAACGCTCGATCCGATGCGGCTGGGCAACGATGCAAAGCAGACAAGTAAGTAAAGTCATATTCGAGAACAACACCTCTTCGCTGGCGCTTACACTTCCAGACTGGGTCTCCGGCGCTGTTGACGATGGTGACAGACGTCTCTTCAGCGTCGACAGACACGGTGAACGGCCCCAGCGCGTAGTCCGTGGCAGTCGCGCTGATCAGCGAAGGTTCCACGCCAACAAGGACTGCTGCTACCAACGCAGACGCCAGCCGCGGATGCATTGCGATGATATCGTATTTTTTCTAACGGACGGAGCTGCTGCCTTCACAGTGGAAATTGGAGAGTGACACGAAGAGGAAGAGCCAAGATTCCTCTCTCAGACACAGGCACACAGGACTCTTGCTTGCGCGCAGCAACCACCCACGTTGAAGTTCCTTCCTGATCGATGATCGGAGACCTTCCCATGAGCGCATAAGAGGGTCAAGCACGCCGCGGTGTTGACTGCCGTGCAGGAAACCTCTGCGCCGGCGATGCGGTATCTTCGTGAAGCCTGAAGAATAGCAGCACTGAAAGGAGAACAGCTTCGTCATGGATACCTTCTTATGACAGGACAGGCCATTGTTGGCTGCTTCAGAATCCGGGCCTTGCCGCTATCATTCTCGACTCCTTCTCCTTCACTAACACGCAGATGAATGCGCTTTCGCGCAGACAACATGGTCTGCAGTAACTTCAACCACATGGTTAGCTGTGACGGGGTCACCTCGCTTCTGGACTCGAGGCCGTGCGAGCTAAAGATGCCTATACTTGTTGTCCTAGTTACCATGCCGTTCACCCTACGGCTTGCAGCTCGGCACTTGGTTGGTGTGGCTTTGGTTTTCCGCCAAACATGTGAGCGAACTTGTCACGCTTCCGAGGGGCCGATGGCTTCACGAGGCGCTCATAAGCGGCGTTCGTCGATATCCGCACGGCTTCTTCCTCCTCTTTTGTCGTCCAGAACACTTCCGTGTCCACCACCTGAGTGGTAAGATTTCCAGCCGAGGACTCGGAAGAGCCGTGAATCAACTCGCTGGAGCGACGCTCGTCCTGCGCGTTGAGAACCTCGACAGCCATACCGATGACGTCCAATCCACGAAAGGGCTTGACGTCACGCGGGACCTCGCTTAGGTTACCGCGAATCGAGAACACTGGAGGGCAGAACCCGTCGTACTGCAGCGGCTTGTACGGCACGAACCCCTTGCTGTCGTCGCGGACCGGCTGCACTGCCAAATACGCCTCGAGCGACAGCTTGACGATGTGGTGCGAGTCGAAGACGCGGGCCAGCCTCCTCGGGTCGACGTCGCACACCATCGCTTCCAGCGGCAAGCGGGAGTAGAAGGCCTCCACCGCAGTGCTGAGGGCCCGGTCAGAGTCAAACGTACGTGCCAGCGCGTGAGCGTTGGTTCGGATGTTCGGCTGTAGTAGCTGCTGGAAAGTCCACACTAACGTCTCGACGGTGCAGGTGGTCGGGTCGATCGGCAGGATCCCCACGCCTGCGCGTTGGCACAGACGCGCTGTGAAGAGCTGTGACGGGTGCGAGCCACAGACCGCGACGGGTTTGCCAGCCGTGAGTCCTTCAGCCAGAACGTCGGCCTCGCCCCCATGGATCGTGGCAGCCACCACAGGGAAAAGCTGCGAGTACGGCAACTCACTGTCGACTTGATAGACAGTCTCAGACCGGTACGGTGAATGCGACGCAGATTCCAGCTCTCGTGCTTGTACGATGACTCGCACACGGAGCTGTTGGGCAGCCAGGTCGATTTTCCGCACCAGGCCCTCGAAGACACCGAAGCCGATGTCGCGCGTGGAGACGCCGAAGTAGATTACGGGTGGACTGGACTTGGAGAACGCGAACTCGGTCAGTGAGCGCGGCATTTCCTGGGTTTCCCGTAGTGTCACGTGGCCAGCCACCGTCAGCTCTTCACTCCAGTCCAGAGGCTTCGGCAGCAGCAGCGAGTTGTACAAGTAAATGTGCGGGACTTCCCACTGGACCAACGGGTCCGGCCGGTCCAAGCGGCTCGTGAGACCGATGAACGAGCGGAACTGGGTCAGGACCTCTGCTACACCGCCGTGGTTCAGAGCCGCATCGAAGACCCCATGCGACAGCAAGTTGCTGTATCGGGGAGTCATCGTCGCCGCTGCGTCGAATCCTGCCAACGAGCTCAACACGTGCGGGAACTCGAACGTCGGCGACAGCGGCTCGAGGCTGATGCACTGCAGCGGAATCCCGAGGCGCTGAGCGACGTGCACGTGTCCGAGCAGCATGGGGTGCCACAGGAGGGCGTCTGCGCGGAAGTGCTCGCCAGGCTTGTTGGGGCCACTGCCGTGCGGGTCCGAGCCGAAGGCGGCAGGCCACAACGAGTAGACCAGTTCACGAAAGGCTTGAAGTGCTTGCCGGTCTGAACGATCTGCTTCAGAGTCGAGGGCTGCTCGCTGGGCGTCGTGCATCAACTGCGCACAATCCTGAACGCTGTCGGGAGCACCAGCCAACGGATAGAACTCGAGTCCGAGTGCAACGATCTTCGGTCGGAAACACTCGTTGGCGGCCAGGCGGACGCGGTGGCCATGTGCCGCGAGCTTCAGTCCGACGGCAGCGAACTGCTTGACGCCGTTGCTCCACGTCCCGATGGCGGCCAAACAAATATTCATGGGCGGAACGGGCAGTTTGTTTGCTCGTAGAGCTTGCACCGCCTTACCGTGCTGGAATGCAGCAAGTTGCCTCCACTGAGCGATGGTGTCTTCGTCGATGGAATCAGCACTTTCGTTTGGAACATCGACGGCCATATCCACTGATCCAAGCGATGTGAGTCGAGCACAGCGAAGAGTGATTTCAGGTCGCTTGTGAGATGCATTGCACCATTTCGATGTGGTACGCTGTTCTTGCGAGTTTGTCGAGTTGGTGGGGAAAAGCGGATTGTATTCGGCTCGAAACGCGCTCTGATCTTTCCGAAGTGCCAGCACAGCTTGATAGCGCGCACGATAACTCTCCACCACCTTGTCGAGACTCCGTAGCATTTTCTTTCGCTTGTGCTTGCTCGTGAAAATTACGTTATCAACACCGTTGCCTTCCGTCGATGAGCAGTGACTGTTTGCCAAGCCCCTTTGCGCCCCAATCGCGGACATAAAGCGCCGGTCAAGCATACTTGAGTGCTTGTGCTCGCCTTCTTCACGGTGCGCATTGATGTGACCCGTAACCATTCGGTCTGTAAACTGCACAAGACCAACCGTTGGCCGCACAAGAAAATAGCCAACACCCTTCATGGTTCCCAAGGCACCGCCCAACGCGCCGTTCTTCGAGAACCCCTTGATAGGTTCGCGTA
>JAABLK010000475.1:5320-26247 GCA_012295415.1 Phytophthora chlamydospora
CCTCAGTACTCCTCTTCTTCGTCATGCCAGTACTCGAGAGCTTGGTACTGGTCGTAAGCATAGCTAACAACTGTATTCGCCGTGTACCTTTCGCCGGGGTCGAAGGAGCACATCCGAGATGCGAGCTTCCAATCGTAACCATCGATGTGGTCAGGCTGAGTGGGGAAGCGCTTCTGATCCACCACATTGTACTTAACTGCACCATCCATCATGTTACCCCACGGCAGTTCTCCCGTAAGTGCCTCGACAATACACATACCGAACGAGTAAATGTCCGACGCAAATGTTGGCTTGCAGCCCATCAGGCACTCTGGTGCCTTCCACCGGTACGCTCCAAGGGCCCCATCAGCACCCAACACCGTCGTATCTCCTTGTTTCGCCGAAAAGCTCAATCCGAAGTCGGCCAGTTTCACATTTTCTTGGCAAACCAGAATGTTGTTCCCTTTGAGGTCTCCGTGGACAATCCCCCGGTCGTGTAAATGACGAAGACCGAGTGCAGCCTCGTAAATGCATCTCCAGATCTCATAGCGCTCCTTTCCCTTAACAAAAGAAACGAGGGTCCCTTGAGTGGCTCTTTCACACACAAAAGCTGCACGTCCAACGTGACAAGCCCCGTACAACTTGATCAGGTGATCATGGTTGAGTGAATACCACAAGTCGACTTCGTGGCGGAATTGCGATCGTGCTTCTGCATTTCTTTGGTCGGTCAAAATTTGCTTCACCACCACTTCGGTTCCTCTCCACGTTCCCTCGTACACGGCGCCAAACGCTCCATCTGCGAGGTGTCGGCCGCATTCAATTTCGTGCGGTGGAATGGAAAGTGCTGGTACTGTCGTCGATTTCCATGCGGTACGACAACGAAGCCCCTCAAACTGCAATAGTATTTTTGCTTCTCTCTTCTCGTCGTCGGTGTCCAAGCCACTGAGATACGATGTTGGGTTCTTCAGTAAAGCTTGGACAACATCACAGCTTTGCTGTTGGACGATTTCCCATCCAAATTGCCACGAATGAACCGGATTCTCGTCGCTAAGGCTTGATGAGTCACGAAGGAGTCGGTCGATGTCGTGGTGAATACTGTAGTTTCTCCCGGCAATCGTTCTTGATGCGCAAACGCTCGCCACCTGGCTGGGATATGCGCGCCGATCAAGTTGGGCATTAAATCTTTGTATGATCGTACAGAAATCTTCCACTACAAACCGCTTTAGTGGCGCTTCGCAGCGATGCAGCTGATCGTAGATGTTAACGAGCCGGGCCAGAACGGGTTGATTCACGGCATGAAGCTCCTTCAGGTCCGTGCAAAAGGATTCTGCTTCATCCAGCATCGTCTTGATGAACTGTCCGTCGTAAGAGAATATTTCCAGGCTGTCGATCACTTCCTCCGGATGGTGATCGCTCGTCGAGTCCCGGGAACGCTCTTGCTGTACCAGCAGATCGATTTTGTGAATAATGTGTGTCCATGAGGCGCCAGCTTTCGATTCCTCGTTGTATATTTCCAGCAGCAAGCTCCAGATCTCCTCATCAACGGAGGAAGGTCTTGTTGGAGCCGGTTGAGCAAGTGCCTCGCGAATCGACTGGTTCTGCGACGGACTCGAGTCCGACATCGAAAGTTGTGATGAACTTGGCGTTGCATCAGGAAGAATCAAAGCCCCTTCTGAGCCATGCTGCGATGAGCATGACTCTAGGCTAGACGACTGAGAAGAGTACGACTCTTGGCTAGACGACTGAGAAGAGTACGAAGCCTCACTCCAAGGCATTTGGCCAGAACCGCAAACTTCGACAAGGTCAGCAAGGATATTCCTAAACACCAGCCTTTCATCAGAAAGAGACGTCGCTTGGATTGAAGAACCATTTGTTCCCGAATCTCCCGTTGTTAACCGCACCAAGCTCCTTCCGCTCACAACGCCCCTCATTCCAGTTGNTCCCATCCAAATTGCCACGAATGAACCGGATTCTCGTCGCTAAGGCTTGATGAGTCACGAAGGAGTCGGTCGATGTCGTGGTGAATACTGTAGTTTCTCCCGGCAATCGTTCTTGATGCGCAAACGCTCGCCACCTGGCTGGGATATGCGCGCCGATCAAGTTGGGCATTAAATCTTTGTATGATCGTACAGAAATCTTCCACTACAAACCGCTTTAGTGGCGCTTCGCAGCGATGCAGCTGATCGTAGATGTTAACGAGCCGGGCCAGAACGGGTTGATTCACGGCATGAAGCTCCTTCTGGTCCGTGCAAAAGGATTCTGCTTCATCCAGCATCGTCTTGATGAACTGTCCGTCGTAAGAAAGATTTTTTTCCAGTTGGCGATCAATTCTTCCGGATGGTGATCGCTCGTCGAGTCCCGGGAACGCTCCTGCTGTACCAGCAGATCGATTTTGTGAATAATGTGTGTCCAGGAGGCGCCAGCTTTCGATTCCTCGTTGTATATTTCCAGCAGCAAGCTCCAGATCTCCTCATCAACAGAGGAAGGTCTAGTTGGAGCCGGTTGAGCAAGTGCCTCGCGAATCGACTGGTTCTGCGACGGACTCGAGTCCGACATCGAAAGTTGTGCTGAGCTTGAGCTTACATCAGGAAGAATCAAAGCCCCTTCTGAGCCATGCTGCGATGAGCATGACTCTAGGCTAGACGACTGAGAAGAGTACGACTCTTGGCTAGACGACTGAGAAGAGTACGAAGCCTCACTCCAAGGCATTTGGCCAGAACCGCAAACTTCGACAAGGTCAGCAAGGATATTCCTAAACACCAGCCTTTCATCAGAAAGAGATGTCGCTTGGATTGAAGAACCGTTTGTTCCCGAATCTCCCGTTGTTAACCGCACCAAGCTCCTTCCGCTCACAACGCCCCTCATTCCAGTTGCGCAGAGATGTTCTTGCGATAGACTTTGATGAATGATTCCTCGGTCATGCAAGTACTCGAGTCCACGAGCGATATCCAACGCGTATCTCCACAACGAACCCATCGGTATGATTGGACACGAGTTCAGCAAAATTTCCGAGTCGTCATGAATGAGAAATGGCTCTTCGCCAACGGGGCACGCTCCAAAGAATTTGCGGACGTTAGGGTGATTGAGCTCCGACCACAGGGATGCTGTTCGAATGCATTCTTCTTCGCCTCGATCGACAGAAGTTACCACGGAGTTGTCCCAGTTTCCTTGTGCGACAGCAAACCATTCAGGAAGTTCCAAGACAAGTGTGTCCGACAACAGGACCACCTTATCGTAAGCTGTTGATATCACATCCAGCTCTGCGGCTGTCAGTACATCGCTATGGTTTTTCAAGCCGTCCTTCACTAACATTAGAATTTCCAGCTGCTGCTCTTCGTTTCCCATTTCACGACGCACGAGCTCGTCGTCCGCAAGGAGACTTGTGAATATTTGCATTTGTTCTCCACGCTCCTCCTGCAAATGCTGATGCCAGATCTCCTTGGCATTGAAGTCGAGAGGTTTGAGGATATTCAGAGCGGACTCTGTGCCAGCCTGGAGCAGTCTCATCACCGGTGCGAAATTGGCGAGCAGGATGAGGATGCGAGGATCATGGCGGTAGTTGAATGCACTGAGCTGAGTCGTCACGTGCTCTCTGCAAGTATAAATCGCTGTGCGGTAGCTCACTCGGTTACTCTCGACGTCAAGTTGCTCCATCAGGTAAAGTCCCACACGAGTACTGAAGTTCCTTTCGGCCTGCTGCATAGAAGAAGAGGGGGTTCTCAGATCGAGGCTTCTGCTGGGTTGCCTTCGCACCAACCAGCGACGTAGACTGGACTTCCACCGCTTCCAGCGCGCCCGAGCTTTCTCCACAAGCTTGCCCATGTTCAAGGTAAAGCCGAGTCTTGGGCACGGGTCTGCTGGTTTAGGTGTGGACGGCACTCGGAGCCAAAGCCAACGCCTGCATCGGTGGCATTTTCAATCTCCCACTTGCCCAGCACAAGACGTTCGTAGACGAAATGAATGCACTGTACTCGCGCAGTACGAGTGTATTCCGAGATGAATCAATTGTCGCTTTCATTGAAAAATTAAGCCACAGCCAATCTGCCACTGCACTGCTCTCTTATCAGCTGCTCTAAACTACTGCAGCAGGCTTGATAGGCTGCGCAATGTAAATGACAGTCGGATCGTTCGGGTCGACAAAGGCCTTCTTCTGGCTCTGCACAAACGTCATGTCGATCTCCTCTGAAAACAAGCAAACGAACAAGAATTCCCTTGTTAGCCTGTGCATGGAAAACCTCCGCATAATGAAGCATTCGCACCTTTCTTCTTGCGCTTCTCCATCAGCCGCAAGAACACCGGCAATACGACGCCTGTGCCTCCATTGGCGAACGTGATTTTCCACGAGAAGTTGCCACCACCCTCCTCCATATCCCCGCACTGAAGAACACAGTAACCCAATATTAGCTCGAGGGCCTGCAGCAGGCAGCCATCGTGAGTTTCTTACAACAGCAACAAGCCCCGAGATGCTACAGGCGCCGAAGATCGGTTGGTTGAACTTCTCATCCGTCATCTTGGCCAGCGGAATTTCCTAAAAGTGTTCAAACGCTTAGCTGCAAGAAAAAAAAAGCTCGTAAGAAACCTAGTGGAAACGTACAAAGGCCTCGAAGTAGCAGCCGTGCTGCGTAATTCCCTTCTCCGCGACGAAGATGATCCGCTGCGTGGTGCAGTAGATGCGACCTTTGCCTTTAAACACAGCATGGCTGCCAACAAAACCACAAAACCACGCCTTCATCAATACGGTGGCACCCACGCACACACTGCGGTCTTCACTTACTCTGGCGTCTTGCATTGGAACGTGATCTTCGCGCGTTGCAGGATGAAAAGCTCGTTCTCGAGGGCCAGAGGCAACTTCTTGCCTTCCTCGTCTTCAAACAGCTCCGGCTTGAAGGACATCGCTCTCGCTTGTGTTGTGCCTTCGCTGGGGATAAAGTGAGCACACGATCATCGCGCGAGAAGATAAAAACACGTCGAGAGGATGCTGGTCTTCCCAAAAAAGAAGGCGAAACACCCACACCAAAAACGACCTGCGCAAGCGAAATCAAGCTTCCAATTTCAAGATCAGGCGGTTGCTAAGATGTTCTGGTTGACCTTGGACTGGAGCTCCCATCGTTCTCCCCGCTGCTTGCTCTCCTCTTTTTCGTTACGTTGGTATTTTGTCTCGCTTGGCATTGCTCTTCCCCACGCGTCTGGAACGTTTAGTTTGCTCGTGTCGGGCGTCTCCATCATGCGTCATGAATGACCGTCTTCTGCCGTCAACCCAAGCACCTCTGCTTGCCAACCTCATCGATCAGGACGCTTACCACCAAAGCAGTGCTCGGGCGATACCTCTGCTTACAGTTGTAGCCACACAATTGATCACCGTTTCCGCTGTGCTAGACGCTCGCTGGCCCATCGCGTCCATTGCGAGGAGTTGGCGCATAATTCCATAGCCTGAAGAACTCGCTGACTTCGAACAGCACTGCTCACCACGCGGGCGTCTCGGTCCGTAAATTCGATCTACAGTCGTCATCGTCGCAGTAAGGTCTTAGAAGAAGTCGCTGCCTGGAGCGCGAGTGTCTTGCGACATTGGGAGATTCTGCGACTTGAAGTCGTGATCAAACCCGAAGCTGTCTTGGGACATGGCGAACTTGTCGCTCGACAATTGGCTGAACGATTGAGTCTGGGCCACCTGCGTGAACGGGCCGTCCATTCCGATGGACGACTGAGTCATGCCGTCCTGGGTAAGCGGGCCCATGCTGCCAGGAACATAGCCACTTGGTCCACGACGCGGGGCTCCACGCTGCGGCGCAGGCGGAGGCAATCCCCCAGCTGCAAGAGGGTCAAGAGGAGGGATGCCAGACTGGTCATAACGCGGGTCAAAGCGCGAGTCCAGAGGCGGCACAGCTCCACGCTGGCGGTTGGGCCCGTTGCCGTTACGGTGGGCGCCACGGCCAGGGTGCCTCGGCGGAGGGAACTGCATGTGCGACGGTGTCAGGTTGTTCAGCGGGCCTTCCACGATCAACTGGTTGTCCCGGTAGTGGTTCAGCAACGTGTTCCAGAGAACCTGCTTCGCCAGCACGCGTGGGTTACCCAGGACGATAACGCCGTACTTCGCGCGGGTGAGGGCCACATTCAAGCGGCGTTCGTCGCTCAGGAAGCCAATGCCCTGGTTCTCGTTCGAACGGACGCAAGAGAGAATGATCAAGTCCTTCTCACGACCCTGGAAAGAGTCCACGCTCGCCACTTCGACGTCCTTGTAGAGCTGGGAGCGCATTGGTCCATTGCGCTGCATGTAGTTGACCACATACGCGCGCTGTCCCTCGTACGGCGTCACCACGCCGATCTGGGCAGGCAGCACACCGGCTTTCAGGAACGTCGTCACGATCTTCTCCACGTTGCTCGCCTCCGTGCGGTTCAAGTAGCTCGTACCGGACGAACTGATCTCCTCAGCGCCCAGGCAAATGTAGAAAAACGTGGGCTTGTTCGGGTTCGGCCACGGGAACTCGACGTTTGAGAGCTGGCGCTCAGAAGCAGCCACGCCGTTCTGCAGCTCGCCTTCGTAGAACTGGTTCGACGGGAACTCCGACAGGAACGGATGCATGCGATATTGCACGCGGAGGCGGAACGGGCGGTGATTGAGCTTCAGCAGGCGGTCGAAGAGCGATTGATTCAGTCCAGCGCTGGCCGCCTTCTTGTTCATAACGACGGGGCCCAGCTGACGGTGATCGCCTACCATCACGACGTGCTTGGCACCCTGAACGATCGGGATCAGACACTCGGGCTCTGTCGCTTGTGTGGCCTCGTCGATCAAGACTTGGCGGAAGCGGAAGTTGGACAGACGCGGGTCTCCAGCGCCCACACACGTCGTGCAAATGACGTCCGCTGCCTGTAGAATCTCGCGCTCGGCCTGGCGCTTTAAAGACTTGAAGCGCTTTTCATCCTGCGACGACAGCTCGCCCTGGTCGTCCTTAAGCTGCATGAGCTTGCGGAGATCAGCCTTATCCGGCGAGTCCAGCGACTTGATCATCGCGTGCAGCGACAAGTGCTCGACAGAAGACGCCACCGCCTCGCGGCTTTTGGCAGCGAGACGCACCACGCGCAGTCCAGTCGCACTGATCTTCATCGTGAGGTGGTCCACCGCAATGTTACTGGGCGCCGTCACGAGCACCTGGCCCATGTTCTGCTTCGACATGTGGAACACAATCGACGCCGAGGTCACCGTCTTGCCCGTGCCAGGCGGGCCTTGGATCAAGCTCAGGGGCTGCTCTAGAACGCCCTTGACTGCTTCCATCTGCGGCGGGTTGAGCGCAGGCAGGCCTGGCGCCGAGAAGTGCGTGCCAACCGAGCGCGGGATACGCAGCGGCTGCACTTCGACCGTGTGGCCCAAGATCTTGTGGTACAGGTAGCCCGTCAGCGAGGTATCGTCCACAGCAAACGTCTTCATGGCGGCCTGCATGCGGTCGAACGACGTCGACTTCCACACGAAGTCCACCAGGTATCCGTCCGTGATCTCAATAGGCACGTTGTTGCTGCGCATCTCCAGCGCGACTTCCGACTCCTCCAGTCTCAGCACATGGCCCGTTCCTTCCCAGTCCTTGCCGTAGAGCATACTAGCCGTTGGTCCCAGGCGTAGACGGATTTCGTCACCCGGCACCAATCTCAGATCCGAGTCCGGTCTGGAGCACGTGAAGATCGCGTTGCGTTTCTTGTTAAGACCAGTGTCCCAACGCACCATGACGCCTTCCTGGGTCTGCGCTTCCTTCATCTTCTTGTCGTAGTCCGACTCCATCTTCACCAGAGGCCCAAAGATGTTCTGGTACTGGTATCCATCGTCGTACGTCCGCGAGACTTCCACCGGTTCATCGTCAATGCCCGGTCTATCCAGATCCTCCACCGTGGCGAGCGGGTTGTCTCTCCATAGCTCCTCCAACTTGGCAATTTGGCTGGACGTGATCTGTCGAGCACGTAGCTGCTCGTGCTCGGACGGCACTTTCACCAGCCACGGCAAGAAGCTCCTGTCCTCGATAATAGGCAGCCACTGACTCATATCCCAGCTCATGTCCTTGAGCGCGTTCATCTGCAGACACGGATCTCTGCAGAGCAGCACGACCACCGAGTCCTGCTTGGCCGGGATAAAACCCAGCAGAAAGGCATTGCGACAGCCACAATTGTAGCACTCGAGCACCGTCTCGCCCAGCGGAGACTCTGGATGCAACGAAACCTCCTTGTTCTTGCTGCGTACTAAGTGCTGGATGATGTGGGAGCCACTGGTGTTGCCTCTGGAGTTGCAGAACCACTTATCCGTGGCCACGCATTTAACGACTGAAGCTGGATCGTGCAGTCCGCAGTAGGCACACGCGTGCTTGGGCAGCTCTCTGGCTGTATAGTCCAGAGCGTCTTCGTCGCCCGTCTCGTCGAACGTGAGGCTCTGGAAGTCTCCAGCTAGGCTGGAGTCGTCCAGTTGGCTCTGGAAGGTATCCGCGTCCTGTGATTGGTCGAAAAAAGGTCTCGAGTCGCCAACGGGCGCCTGGTATTGGTCATAAAAGGCATCGCCCCCCGACGGCTCCAAAGGGTCCACGAAGGCGTACTGCGACGGCTGAGAAGACTGCGACGCCTGCGTGAGGGGGAAACTCTGCGACTGAGACTGCGACGCGCCAGGCTGCGTCTGCAGGAAGTCGTCGTACGCGCTAAAGCCGAACGAGCCGCTCATACTGGACGAGGAAGCTTAGGCTTTGGCTTTTTGGCTCGCGCAGGTTTCAGTGGTGCGCATTTCGATTAAGTGCGGTCGTACTTAGAGGGGGTGGATGCGAACTTAGGGGACAGCAAAAAAGGCAACTTGTTGTTGCCTTTTTGAATTGGGCTCGACTGGGTTAATAATTGAGAGCGGGTGCTGCTTGGGGAACCGCTTCCTGAACGCGAGGGCACAGCGAGTTTGCTGGACGACGGTGGTCGACATCTTGAGAGATGACTCCAATGCGGCCGTTGGCTGAAGTGTTGAGTGTGCCGCTGATTTCTCAGGGGCATTGCTCTTCAGAGCCAGAAGCGCCTTCGACAGGCTCTCAGCGCAGGCAAAGCCACCCGTCCGACTGCCTCTTTCAACTTGTCCGACTCCACGCCGTTGCAAACTTCAAAACGGCCGCCCACAGCCTCAACTCGGTACTCAGACGACCAGCAGCTCCGGACTTTGCCGGTTGGTTTTGCTGGGACCACAACGCAAGCGTGCAGATCGGGCTTTGCATCCGAGTCGTTCGCCTCAACTCCATCGAGATGCCCCCATCGATCAATCGTGCACCAGCTGGAGGTCCATATATGCTATATCCTAGGTTGCTCACGCTTAGTTCTACTATCCAAAAATCTAAACAAATAGCATCGTATAACGCAGGGTATGCTTGAGCAAAGGTTCCACCGCCGCTCCTATGCGGCATCGTGACTGACGTCGCCCAGTTGCGAACTTTCACTGCAGGACGCACGCCGCACCATGGGCCAGCCTTCCGAGACCGCCGAGGCGTCCAGCTCGCCGCTGCAATGGGACGGCAAGTGCCAGAACTGCCGTCGACTCATGTCCAGCTGCATCTGCTTCCAGGAGGACGAGAGCGACGGCGACCCGCTGCACTCGAGCGCCGCCACGTACGTCTCCGCTAATCATCTCAGCTGCTATCAGCCTTACTAATAGTGTTTTGCTTTCTCTCTCTCTCTCCAAGCAGCCACATGACGGTCGACGCATCCGAGAGCCGCCCGCTCTGGAACGCACTGCGGAAGATGCATCGCCAGTCGGCGGTCACGCGAGTGACGCTGGTACAGCCGCCCCCGTCGGTCTCCAGATCCAAAGACCAACACCGGAAGCGGAGTGAAGCTTTGCCGCCGCTCAGTGCTCCGTCTGGGGGCTCCAGTTCCAGCTCTCGCCATCATCTTCATCGTCGCTCGGACGCTAAACCGCCGACGAGCTCCAGACGTGACAGCAGGGAGCCGAGACGCGAGCCTTCACCTGAACACCCGTCCAGTGCCCGGAGAGACCGGTTGCAACGTGCTGGGTTTACTAGCAGCTACGACCTCAAGAGAGACGCGGTCAAGGATACCGGCGTCATGCGGTCCGTGCAGTCCACAAGTAGTATGGGAGTCAATCGGCCCAAGGAGAAGTTTACTTATGAACCGGAACGAGGCTCGGGGCCTTGTGACGAAGACTGCGATGAGACTGTATGGGAGCTCTAAGTGTCGAATGCATGTACTCCACACTCCACGTACTGCCGACGAATGAATATTGGTCTCGCTTGACAACTCCACCAAGGTCAACTTGTGCCAAGCGATCTCCTCTTCATTTCCTTACGATGATAAATACTACTACTAGTGCGAAGTACGATGCTAATACGCCTCGCAGGGGTGAAACATGATCTTACGGGCTTAGTCGCCTCCCGACAAGTAGCAAAGTTCACCTCTCCACGCGCTCTTATCTACAGCTTTCAAAGTACTCAAAAAATAAATGACAATAACTACGGCCACCTCCTCCACCCCACCTCGTCTTGGCCAGCTCAGCTGATGCAGCAGCTCTCTAGTAGTTCTCGTTCATGAGCTGCAGAACGACGTTGAGCTCTTCTCCCGTGAACTCGGGCGCCGCGGGGTTCATGGGCGGCGGCACTGCAAAGCCGCCGTACTTGCCGTCTTCGTTGCTCTGAGGCGGGGGCCGAAGTACGTGGTGGCTCGGCGGCATCTGGTGCTGCTGGCTCTGCTCGTATCCGCCGTCACTCCTCTCCTCCTCGGGCCGAAGCAGGCTGAAGTGGCTGTTGAGGTTGCTGGTGCTGGCGTTGGAGAAGCTCGAGCGACTGAACGCGCTGTCTGAGCTGAGCGAGAACGACCCACTAGTGCTCGAATACGGCGTCGCTGAAGACGGGAAGGCACTGCCGCTCTTACTGCGACGTTGGTCCCCGTACAGATGATCCATGTCGGCCGATGACCTTTTCGTCTCCTTTGGCAGCATCGTCGGGATCGTGTTGTCAATAGAACCGAAAAACGGCGGCGGGCCCGTGAGTTTCCGCCCCGAAGGAGCCGAAAGCAAACTGCTCTTGGGCTTTTCAAAGCTGCTGGCGTACAGGAAGCTTCCCGTCGGAGCTGCGTGGCCATAGTACTCTCGGGTCGTGTCCGCAGTGGAGAAGTAGTCGTTGTCTTTCTCCGCCTCGACGCCCACCGTAGTCTCTTGCTGCTGGTAGTCATGTTGCTCCTGCTGCTGTTGCAGTACGTAAGACGCGTGCTCCTGCTGCGCGCCGACAATGACGTTATGATGCAGCTTCTGGTGCTGCGCGAACTCCTTGTAGTTGTCGCAGCTCCAGGTGCAGTTGCTCTGGCCAATGCAGCGGAAGAGGTTCTGGCCCTCGGGGAAGTGGATGCGCATGTGACGCTTGAGCTTGGTGCTCGTGTTGAAGCGCTTGCCGCACGACGCGAAGATGCACGGGTACGGTCTCTCTCCGCTGTGGATGCGCTTGTGGCGACTCAGGTTGCCCGACGTGTTGAACCGCTGCGTGCAGCCGTCGTAGTCACAGGCGTAGGGCTTGGTGCCCGTGTGTATGCGCATGTGGCGGCGCAGCGCGAACGAGCGCGGGAACTGCTTGCCGCAATGCACTTCGGTGCAGATGAACACGCCCTTGCTGGCTTTCTTCTTGGGCTTGGGCTCGGGAGGAGGAGGGGGAGGCGGGGCGGAATCGTAGTTGGGCGTCTCGCTCTGCCAGACCAGCGCGCGCGGCTCCTCGCGCTTGACGAGCGCCGGCAGCGCAGCGCTTCCGGTGGGAGTCGGCTCGTCCCCGTGCATGACTAGCATGACCGCAAATTGCGAAGTGAAGGCATAGAGGCTGCTAGGTGGCGGCTCGATATGTTTTGGGCTCACTATGGTGTTCTCGCCCCGCCCTGTCGCCCCACGAAGGGGGATGAGCACGGCGAAGAAAACCTGGAACCGCCAAAAAGGCACTGTGTTGCCGTCGGCGTGGCGGTGGAGAGCTACTTGCTTAGCTTAGCTTGCTTGCGGCTTTGGCGCATAGCAGTTTGGTTGTCTCCTTGCTGGCAACGACGTTGATGCTGCGATGTCCATTTTGCGATGTCGGTTTGGCAATTAACGCAAGATGCGCCTTCTGAAGTGGATGAGCCGGCCAAATTTAGCGTCGAAGTCGATTCCGGCGCGTCCCCCATCTTCGCGTGCATTGTCGAGTATTGAGCAGTGGACGAGCGCCATCGTCGGCAACATTGACAATGCCCGTCGCTAATGCAGTCGCCGATGCACACACACACAAGCCATTTTTTGCCTGGATATCAAGCGGATACCTTTCCTCTTTTGCATTTAACAAAACGGCAGAAACAGCCGTTTGTTTTCCACTCGATTGTCAAGCCATCTGCGGCAACCGGTCAAGGGCGTGAGAACACGCAGGAGATTGGCTCGGGTTGCTTCTCCCCTCTGCCGTTGCCCCTGCGCGGCGATTGCTTGTGGGCATTGCCCAGCTAAACAGCGCTATCACCGCCGCCGCCATGCATGGGTCGAGCGGTGCCACACTGACTGCCATCGGATCCCTCTGCCTGCCTTCAACAAAGCAACCACTTTGGCTGGGCCCGCTCAGGCCGAGAACGCTTGCGCGTCTGGTCGGGGCCAGCAGGCAGCGGGAGATCAAGCGACTCTGGTTGCATTGCCTTCGAGCTTCTGCGTAAGTGACGCTGGCATGGCGAGCGTCGAGCACTTTTGGTCTCGCCTGCCTGGACGATTTCAGAGCGAGTTAGTCAGCACAATGAAGCCATCTGCTAGCAGTCCTTTCTCTGCCGCACGGATGGCCCATCCTTATCAGCTCATCTTCCTGTGTTGAAGTCGTTGGCCAATCAGAGCGAAGATCGGCAGCTGGTATTCGCGCCAGATGGGCGTGATGCGGCGTGGATCGGAGACTGCGAGCTGTCCTGCGATCAAGCCGTACACCACGAATAGTGGCGATGTGCGCTGCTTGGAGCTCGGTCGTCATGTCCACGCGTCGGAACGAAACGTGGGGTCCCTTCAGCAAGTCGCTATATCCAGCGACGCTTAGGCCATGGACATCGTGCAGGCCTCGTTCCAGGCCTCGTTCGACTCTCGCGTCGAGCGTCTGGGCGACGTCGACCTCGCCGACCTGCGCGTGGTAAACTTTTCTTCTTCCCTCTGCAAGCCTCCACGTAGTATAACGCAATGGTTGCCGAGGTAGATCTTCCGCTTCTTCGACACCGACGGAGACGGCGCCGTCTCGGCCGACCAGGCCTGCCGCATGTTCGCGCTGCTGGGGCTGGCCGTCAACGTGACGCAGGTGCGCGAACTCGGAGAGGTCTACCTGAACGAGTTCATGAAGATCGTGGACAGCCACGTGTCAGTCGAGGCCCCAGAGCCTCAAGTTGTGGCGGACGGAGCTGCTGTTCAACCTGAAGCTGAAGCTCTTGCAACTCCACAGCCTGAGCCGAGTGCAGAGGAGACGGAGAGGAAGCCGTGCAATGACAAGGCTTTGGAGGGCGAGTGGAGACTGCTGGACACGTATCATCGAGGCTGTGTGAACATGCAGGAGCTGCGGCTCTTCCTCGCCAGCTGCCGGTCAACTTTGTCGCTCGACGACACCGAGAGGTTCCTGGAGACCTACGGCAATACAATGTGAGGGCAGTCGACGAGCTAGGGCGTGTTGGTTGTGGCTTATTGTTGTCTTTCTTGTCTGCAGTGAGCGAGATGGAGTGGAGGAGCTCGAGTTCACCAAGGAGGGGTTCTTCAAGTTCCGCCACGAGTACACGCCGAAGAAGGTGGCTGTATCGGAAGACGACTGGTCTTCGGAAGAGGACGACGAGAACGGGCATCTGGGAAATGCCATACTGGGGCAGCGTGCTCAGGATGCTGCCGGCGTAATTCAAGAGGAAGGCAAGAATGAAGCGGCTTCGCTGCGAGTGCAGGCTCGTCATACCGAGCGTGGTCCCAGTGACAACTCGAGCGACCACGTGCTCAGCTCCAGGGAGCCAGAGTTCGTAGTCAACCCGGATGAGTTCGTGGGAAGTGACGAGAGCGATGAAGACGCTGCAGGTAATAACGGTATCATGTCTGGCTTCGAGGATGGCCACGACTCCGCTAGGTCATGAACAGAGAAGCATCTTTTGATTCTTTGACGCATACAACAAAGCATGAAGAAGCCACCTTTCTGGCCAAAACCTGTACTAGAGGACCTCTAGATCTGCATCTTGGTCCATGTGGAGACTGCCGAGGCCACGACAGTCCACGAGGGCAGTGCATCAGAGAACTCCTTCATCTCGGGGGTCGTGACCTCGAGGAAGTGGCCAACGAAGGCGACATCGATGGGCTTGTTGGACTCCGCCTCGATCCAGAAGTGATAGCTCGAAGGCACGGTGCCACTGCAGAACTGGAGAATGTAGGCGTCTTCGGCCTCCACCACGGGTCCACTCACGCCGTTTCCCATGGACCACGACGTCAACTTGGTTTTCTTGGCGTCGATGAACAGGTTCATGTGCGATGGACCGGTGAAGACGAAGTGGATCTTACGGCGGTCCGTCTCCTCCGAGTAAGTCGACGACAAGACTTCCAGCCTGTAAAACAGCACAGCAGAAGCGTGTGAGTGACATGGCATGTGTAGCAATGGGCCTATACACAATACACCAAACGTACTTGGCCTTCTGGGCGTTGGGAGGGAGAGCGGGTGCGGCAGCGGGCAGGTACCACGACTTGTCTTCAGGAAGCATGTGCTTCACAGGAAGCGACCACGGCATGTGTCCGTACACTTCAGCGTGCACAGTAAGCTCTTCCGGGGCGACTTGAACACGGGCATCCTTCCATTGTGTACTCGCCAAGTGGCTCTTGATGGGGTCAGGTCCACGGAAGTCGAGCGAGTTGATCCACAGACCTGAGTCCGTTTGAACGTCTCCGTTAGGAAGCACGACCTCGCGCTGAACATGCTGCAGCATGAGTCGCTTCGGGCAGATGTCCGAGTACGGGTTTCTTCAGCACAACAACAACATATTGTCAATACGCTTTCTAGCGAAATGAAAGCCGAAACTTGCAAACTCTTACCGAATTGAAGCATACGCGGTTGACACCACGGTAAGGATGATGCAGACGTTCCGAAGTAGCTTGAGCTTCTTAATCGGCAGGAAGCAGAACACGCGCCCCGAATACGAAACCATGATCTACACATCAAACGATCATGGTAAGTATGACCTGAGCGATCGCAAGAGCAGCCAACACATTGACGCTTACCAGAAGGATGATGCACATCAAGAGCGACAGTACGATGTCGGGCGGTACCACCGGTCCGCTTCGTCCGAGCAACGGAATGAAGAACATCAACGCGATCGCAAAGCAGCACATGGTGTGGACCACGGGGATGATCATCGCGCCCAGCGAGATGCAGATGTACATGCCCGAAGAGAACATACGTAAGCGCTGCAGAAGCTGGCACAGCACCTGCCCCACCAACGGGAAGAAGATCCAAACTGCCAGCACATAGCTCGAGATCAGATCAAGCTGCATGCAGATCGCCAGCGCCCCCATCCAGATGCACATCATGGCCTCGAACAGACTCTCTTCCAGACGCCACAGTGCTTCAGGTGTCAGCTTGCCCTCCCTCTTTTCCAGTACGGATACCAGCTGATGCACCATTCCAGCGAGGGCGGGGCACAGGAAGAGCCCACCTGCTAGATATGGCTGCGAATACCACGGAAGTGGCGCGTACAGACTGAGCAGCACGCCAACCATCAATGACGCAGCGATTGCAGCGCCAAAACAGCGAGAGATCAGCACGAACGCGGTCAAGCGCTCGGAGAGCGTAACGTGTGATAGCAGGAGGTAGAACACCGCCAGCAGGAACACGCTTCCGCACAGCATGTACGTCGTCTCCTTGCTTGCAGTCACCATCGTCAGCCCCATCACATCCGAGAAGAAAGTGTTGGAGCTCTGCGGGTTCTCAGCGACCTTTTTGAGGCGTCCCGGTTCGCTGCCAAGTTGGTCCACCACACCGACAATGTTTTCTCCAAGACGCTGAATAGCACCGGGTTGGATTCGCGAGATGTCGTCCAGCGTCGTGTGGTAGACGTAGCCGTTGGCGATGTACGCGAAGTCCATGCCAGCAACGTAGCCGAAGTCGCGGTAGATTCGGTAGTCCGTGTCGGCTGGGATGATGCCCGATTGAAACAGCTCTTGCGCGATGATGCTGGCGTGTGGGTACTTGGCTCCCTGGGCGTACGCCAGCGCCAGCTCGTCACTGCCCGTCTGGAAAAGCAGCTCGCGGCCGCCAGCACCAGCAGCTTCCAGGTTGATGAAAGCTCGAATCGTATCCGTCCACGGGTGCTGCGTGATGAAGCCGTGAGCCGCCTGCATGATGGTCTCCTCTGCTCCATTGAAGTTGAACACCAGCGTCGCGTGCTTGGGCGGGTCCAGCACGAATTTACGCAACAATTCCATCATAATGGCGATGTTCACGCCGTCATCTGAGGCTGCCGCGCCGCCAATGGCTGCGTCGTAGTGGGACGAGATCATGAGCGAATTATTGAGCGCCTCTGGCGTCGCATCAGGAGGTGACACCTTGACCAGAATATTGGTCACATTGGCGTAGATGTTCTGGAACTGGGCGATGAAGTCCAGACCAAAGGCTCCCGAGGGTCTCTGCACGTCCACTTCAACACTCACCCCTTCCGGTTTGACAGCCTTGATCTCTTCAATCTACAATATCACAATAAGAAAAACAATATCACAATAATGTCCACTAATACTTGCACAACTCGAGGCCTGTCTCACCTGCGCTAGTAGGAATTGGGGCGTGAGCTCTTCGTTGGCTTTTGTGCCCACTGGACGGTACCCAAAGCTCATGATCTGCTCCAGTACTTCCCTGGCTCTGGCCTCCGAGAAGTCGCTGGGTGGAGTGTCCAGCCCCTTAGGCGCTGGCAGCCACGTGTGCCAATAGGTCACGACGCTGAAGGAGACTGCGTAGAAGGCCAGGAAGCCCAGTACCACGACCCACGCACGGGGCAGCGACGGGTGGAAGCGATGACGACGCTTCTTCTCGGGGTAAGTGGAGGCTGGGGCCGCGCGAGCCGAGGCCGCGGGCTGGCGGCGGTGACGCACTTCCGCCATGTTACAGGACGCAGCAAGTTCAGGAATGGCCATCAACGTCTTCAAGACATCTTTGGGTATCATGGTGTGGGACACATAAAGAGCACAATGATCGGGTTGAGCAAGGTATGTGGTTTAAGAGTGCTACTAGGCTTGATTTGACGAAAGAAGGTATCATATGTACACATATATAGAAGGGAAGAGGATCAGTCAACTATTGAAAACATGTCGCAGGTTTTGGTTGGATCCAAAAAGTACGATTTTGGGTTACTTGGACGACGCAAATCTCGCAAATGGGCACGATGATGGTACGCATGGTACCGTTATCAAGATGGCTACATCTGTGACGTGGCGCGGAAAAAGCAGCATTGGCGCGCAAGTTTGAGCATGGACTCCTTGTCGTCCCGATAGCTTACCGCACGAGTTGTGCGCAGTTTGCCGGGGAGAAGATAGGAATCTTCCAGATTGGTGAAAGGTATTAGCGACGAGAATTGACTCAACTGTATCTGCGACACCATTGGCAAGTGGGGTGCAGGTATCCTCGCGCTTCTCTTGCGTCAACCTCGCTGCGAGATGATGCAGACAGCAACCTGAATATACCGACCAGACTTAAGAGGGAAGGCACCATCAGGACCGCCCTGCATAATGACCAGTGCATTCACATCGCCCTGAAAACCTGAATGCACTTCGGAGACCATTTCAGGTTCATCGCGATGGAGGGGGAAATTGTTTTGGTCGGCAAAACTCTCAGCTGAGTCGGACGCATCTCAGGACCTCGGGATATACTACGGCGAGATGGAGGATAGTCTGGTGGGTCTTGGAGAGAATGCGTTCGTTCTGGAATACTGTATCCTTCTACTGTCGACACGATCCAAAAGAAACTGAGGAACCCAAGCAAGAGAACTATACACTGGCTGACTCTGATTACGAGTGCAAACCAACTTAATAGTTGGCAGTTCGTTTGAGTCTCGGAACCACGCAGAGTCTGGTCTGGTAGGAAATCGCGACAGCAATATCTCAATATCTCGGCATATTTGACCGTTGTTCCGTTCGATGAGCTTCCCAAGTTTAAGATCCAAACTGTGCTTGAGACGCGCGTCAGAGTGTCCAGTTGGTGATTTTCACCCCGATTGCGTCCAAGAAGCAGTCTTTATCGCCAAGAACCCATCAGTTCTGTAGTTTTGTCATAGTAATCGCGTATCCAAGCCAGGGGAATCGACAACCCCTGCACAGTCCATTGACGACTAAGAAATCGGACGATGTAGGCAAAGTTTGCCAATTAAATCAAAGTTCGCTCCTCATTCATGAATTCGTTCGTTGTTATTTCTGCCATTCAGGCCACTAGGGCAAATGTCGAGACGATTGGTACTTTGCAAGTTATCTCTTGCAGCAAGTGCCAACCCAAGGGACGTGTTGGTGTTGGAAGCTCGAGCTTCCTACGTTTCCACTAGGCTTGCAGTTCCTTCTTCACCTTACCCATGACAGCGATGAGTGAGTTCGATTGTGCTCGCTTTAACGTTTTGCTGGAATTGTCTGCTCTTTGGGGGCATCTAACACACAAGAAGTAGCGAGAGACCCCAACTGTACCAATGAATGCAAAATGTCTGACTGCATTGCTTCAGGTAGCGACGTCTACGATGTCCACATCGAAGCTTCTTGAAAACCTGGTGCTGCAACTTTGGTATCGTTTGTACTACTCTACAAAAGTGCTTACAACGATCTCATTCGCTTCTTACCTGCGCTCACCGAAGCCTCCGTTGCCGAAGTCTGCGACACCTGCGATGTTTGATCTTCAGTGCTGCTTGACACCGTACTGCTCGACATAAGCAATTATGAATGAGTCCACGATCACCACAGTCCCCAGGCGTTTGGCCGAATGCCGAAGCAGCATCGATCTCGTTGAACAAGTTCGGATGCCTTTACAAATACAAAAAAACACTTCGAGATGGGGAGCAGATCCCACTGCTTTCGACGGATCTTATGTATTGGCCTGGTGAATTGATGCAATGTTGTGCTTGAATTTGCCAGTGATTTCGTTGCTGCCAGTGTTGACCGCTTTCCGGTTTCAACGGATGCAACCGATCCCAGCAGGACAGCTGCGCAGTCCTCAGAGCGTGCCATCAAGTTATTTTGAAGAGAAGGGGAAGAGGACGTCCTCTCGTGGAGACTCAATTAGACGCTGCGAGGTGTGGGAGGTGCCTTAACTAATCGTCCCACCGAGTGCACCAACGGACAGCAAAACTGTCCGGATGAGAACCAAGACAAGGGCTCCTCGACGCATGCAAAATCCATGAGATCATGCAGTTTCGTTTTTTTGTTCGCTTCGGGGCAACACCAGGAACCGATCCAGGTATGGCATCGGACAAGCGCTGCGCTGGTCGGTCGATTGGCAGCCTCACTCACTTTTCAACTCGCCCGCCACTCTTCAAGCCAAGCAACACTGCTCTCAGCTGATCAACATCCCAGATCAAGAAAACTTGCTTTAGCACCTCAAGCCATCGAAGTCCAGAGTGCACAAGCCAGTCAATAACGAAGCATGTGGGTGATCTCTCCTTCAACTACCATCGCGGTTCTGTTGGTGTGGTCATCTCAGTCGAGTCCAGTTGCGGCGAAGTGCTTCTTTGGTACCTTCAAGTGCGGCGATGGGGAGTCCATCTGCTTAAATCCTATCACTGCAGCCAAGTGCGCTTTCGACGCGGTTTTCCCGATCAAGCTCGACGAAATCGTCAAAACACTCGGAACCGCTCTGAAAGTATTGACCCCTGATGAAGTCGACTTCGTGATCGACCTTAGTGTTTCCGAGGTCAATGACGTCTTTACTGACTTCCGAGACTGCTTCAAGGTGTTCGAGGGGACGGTCCCCAAGTGCCAGGAGCTGCACACAGTGCATGCATGCGTTTCCACTGCCTTGAACGTGGCTGTTGAACTGAAAGCTGCAGGGAAGTTCCCTAAGCTGGAGAGCAAGCTCAGCAAAGCGGATAGTGCACTGGGCATTATCGAAAACAACGTCATTCCGGCGCTGAACGAGCAGTGCGGATCGGGGTGCGCGAATGAAGATTCTTGCCCAGCACCAAAGATTGTGACAACGACAACGACGACGACGACAACGGAATGCGCTGACGACTCATCCAGTGCCACGACGGACACGACAGACTCGACAGCAGTCACGGTGGAATATAAACCACCTTCAGGCTGCACGTGCCTTGAGGTGAATGTAACTGCTTCCGACTGGGATACGGCAGCCCACACCACTGCAAACTGCGCGCGAAACATGGCCTTCTTCATGGAAGACCAGGACCCTCCACTGCTCACCTCGAAAATGAACTTTCCTGAAATGGGCTGTTTCGTCGGAAAACTCGAAGACAACGGGTGCACCGGTGCGACGCCATTGGAGGAAGGGGACGTCATCTTGACAGGTGAGTCTAAATGGATTTACAACGACCTGCAGTTCCTGTACTTCATTCCATGCAGGGATCAGTTCGGCCGCAAGTACTCCGAACGCGGCCAACACGTGGACTTGCCACCCGTCGCAACTGCAGCGACGAAGTCTTGCACTAATACGACGACCACAACCACGACGACGACAACCACGACCTCGGATGGCTCGGCAGACAGTTCGGCGATAACGCTCACCAACGCTATGACCTCCGTCTACGCCGTCCTGGTGAGTGCTGCAACTTGGTGGATAGTCGGCTAAACCACGAGGGGAAGGTTGGTTGCGCTATTTACTCTCACACGAGTGAAGCCCAGTGTAATAGGCCCAGCAGTACTCGGGCCAGCGTCCCGCAGGCAGACGGATCGGAGGGACCACGAGCGGTCGGGGTCAGGCCGATGTGGACAGGTGGACGATTGCGCAGCGACCAGAGGGAAGATCCAGTAGGCG